>VVHJ01059947.1:0-10172 GCA_015107715.1 Tylochromis polylepis | reverse complement strand
CCTCCTGTTCCTCCTTGCACAAAGGTAGCAGAGGTAGCGGTCCTGCTGCTGGGTTGTCGCCCTCCTACGGCCTCCTCCACGTCTCCTGATGTACTGGCCTGTCTCCTGGTAGTGCCTCCATGCTCTGGACACTACGCTGACAGACACAGCAAACCTTCTTGCCACAGCTCGCATTGATGTGCCATCCTGGATGAGCTGCACTACCTGAGCCACTTGTGTGGGCTGTAGACTCCGTCTCATGCTACCACTAGAGTGAAATCACAGCCAGCATTCAAAAGTGACCAAAACATCAGCCAGAAAGCATAGGTACTGAGAAGTGGTCTGTGGTCACCACCTGCAGAACCACTCCTTTACTGGGGATGTCTTGCTAATTGCCCATAATTTCCACCTGTTGTATATTCCATTTGTACAACAGCATGTGAAACTGATTGTCAATCAGTGTTGCTTCCTAAGTGGACAGTTTGATTTCACAGAGGTGTGATTGACTTGGAGTTACATTGTGTTGTTTAAGTGTTCCCTTTAGTTTTTTGAGTGGTGTATATAATTTAAGTGGCATTAGGAATTCAGTTTTTTTTTTTTTTAGGTCTAAGATGAGCTGTGTAGCAGTATTACAGGAACAGCTTTTTAGGACAGTGTCTTAGATGAATGTGCTGTTGATAGTTCCAACTCTTCACCTGTGGATTTGTTTTCACTCTGCTATGTTAGTTGTGAAATATCAAGTGTCAAAGTTTCATTGACTGTTGAATTTACAGTGGGATGCAAAAGTTTGGGCAACCTTGTTAAAAGTCATCATTTTCCTGTATAAATTGTTGGTTGTTACAATAGAAAATGTCAGTTAAATATATCATATAGGAGACACACACAGTGATATTTGAGAAGTGAAATATGATCCAAATCAAAGCTCATATGTGGAACTTCTATTTAATTTTCTTTATTTTTCTTTTTTAATCAGAAGTTTGAATAAACTTT
The DNA here is from genome assembly GCA_015107715.1 of Tylochromis polylepis. Classification (NCBI taxonomy): domain Eukaryota; kingdom Metazoa; phylum Chordata; class Actinopteri; order Cichliformes; family Cichlidae; genus Tylochromis; species Tylochromis polylepis. Next base: position 9,203 of record VVHJ01059947.1, on the reverse strand, counting down.
CCATTTCCAAAAGCATTTAATTGGTTCAGGGATAACCTGTGCTAACGATACTCCTTGAAAGGGTGTAAAAACCAAGGGTCCAAGGAAGCACAAAGCACAATTTCTGTAAATCCAATAAACTTCATTTCACTTCTCAAATATCACTGTGTGTGTCTCCTATATGATATATTTAACTGACATTTTTTATCGTAACAACCAATGATTTATAATAATGACTATTAACAAGGTTGCCCAAACTTTTGCATCCCACTGTAGTTATTTATTTATTTATTTGTTGGACAAAAACTAGAACACAATCAGAGACAGTAGTTTTGGGTATAATGCTAAATGTCCTCTATTCATGATTGCAGCTTTCTGTGAATGAGTTATAAAGTAACTTCTCTTAGAAAAGCGGTGCTAATAAATACATAATTAATGCTCCTTTGTGCTTCCTTGGACCCTTGGTTTTTACACCCTTTCAAGGAGTATCGTTAGCACAAGTTAGCCATGAACCAATTAAATGCTTTTGGAAATGGAAAGTTTATTCAAACTTATGATTAAATAAGAAAAAAAAAAGAAAATTAAATAGAAGTTCCACATATGAGCTTTGATTTGGATCATATTTGCTACATCTGGTATTTTTAATCTTAATTTTTATATTTTTATTTTTAATTTAGTTTTTTTCCTGCAGAAAAACCCAAATAAATTGCAAAAAAAAAAAAAAACTTCTACACTGATTATGTAGAAGTGTCAAAAACTCACAAACACTCGTGAATCAAATATGATACACTCGGCGTCACAGGGTTTGGCACTAATTCTTCATTCATAGCACTGTGCTAGTTCTAAGGCACAGCTGTCATAGCCTAAAACATCTGCTCAGTTTTACTCATGATGGCAGAGTGACTCAGACACTCCAGCTCACAAATATAAATGCAAACGATGACACAGTATTGTGAATGATTTATTTTTTAGCTATGCCAGATACATAATGAGGTTCTAGAATGCATTGAAGTATGTATGTCCTCACCGAGTTTGATAGCCAATCATAGATAAAAAAAAAAATCAAAAATAAAATAAACATACGCTTGTTCCACTGATACAACATACAATACATGAAAAACCCTGTGAGAATAATTACAAGGATTCTCACATAAAATCTCTTTCATGAGACCGCGGCATGACTGCCGTCTCTCTAAGTGGACCTCTTGTCCTTCACAGCGCAATTTTCAAAACAAAACATATGTGTTTACATTGTCGTGTCCGGCTGCAGGATAAAAAACAAGCCAGACAAAAATCCATTCAGATTTCAGCCTGTAATTTCCATGAGAGTTTTGTCCCCAAGTGCTTCTCTCCACGGCAAATAAAGTGAGGATAGAAACACTTGATGATCAATAGGGACACTGCATACTCACAAAACACATGTTTTGTAAAAGAAAAACATGAATAGCATCATGGGAAGGACAGAATAACATTCATTAATATTAGTGACAAAAGGGGTGAATGTGATGGGGAGAGCGTTCGTATCTGTTATCTTTTATGTATGTCTTTGCAACTGTGCTATTGGCATACATGCAAAGCGTTACTTCTTTTTATAATTCAGCTATTTCAGTCACAGCTCAAGTTGAGATGTTTCACTCAATCACGTCCGTACATGCATCCTCACTTTCTACTAAACTTCCCTTTGTTATGTCTTTAAAAAATGTCTTCGAGTGCTGAGGGATTGGACAAGACAGCTCTGCAGTTGCATACTGCTAACACTAGATACTGAAGAAAGGCAAAAAATAATAATAATGTGAATATTTTTTGATTATCTTCGTGTCACATTGAATTATTTTTACCTCCAGCAAGGAGGTTATGTTTGGGGAACATTCGCATGAAGGCATACCCGCGTGCATGCAGGTCATTCTGTGATTCTGTCTGTGAACACAACAGCTCGAAAAGCTTTGAATAAATTCTGATAACACTGTGGATATAAAGTGAGGTCGTGTTAACGAGACAAAGACACCAAGGTCTCCAATATCAACTTAGCGATTAATCGGTCGAAAATTGACAAATAGCTCTTTAACTTAGAAACTTTGATTCTTACAAGCATTATTGTAATTGTATTGCATTGTCAACACATAAATATGTATTGTATAAATATTTAAAATATCATGTCACAACTGACCTCTGACCTCTCCTTCAAGGTCAATAGATTTATCTGAAGGTCAAAGCGCTAATAATGCTATATAGAGCTATTTGAAACTAGGTTTCTTACTGCCATTGTTTGTATTGACAACATACGGGCATATAGGGAATGATGTATGGGGATTCTACATGTCACATTTAGACCTCTGAGTGAAAGGTCAAAGAAGGTCAAAGGTCTTTCATTGGGTAAAACTTTCATAAAATGTCTTTTATGTTTAAAACAACGCTTAAAATTCTAGTGCCTTTTTTTGAACTGGTAACATTTAGGAAATGATACTGGTATGTGGTGATTTTAAATATCACATTATAATTTGCATCCAAATATCATGTCACATTTGACCTCTGAACTTCCTTTTATGTTTCACTTCTGACTTTCTGCGGGGGTTAAGACGGGATTCAAATCCAGACAGGCACCTTTCTGAGTGGAGTTTACGTTTTGCCTTGTTCTCCCTTTGTGGGTTCTCTCCAGGTTCACGGTCCGAAGGTTAACTATTGATTCCAAACTAGCCATAGGTGTGAATGTAAGCCCGGGTGGTTGTCTGTTCCTTGCTGTTAGCTAGGCAACGCATCAGTGACCAAGGTGTATCCTGCCACTCACCCTGTAGCAGCTGGGGCAGGCTCCGAATCCTCTACAACCCTGAATTGGATAAGTGGGAGCAGATGGCTGGATGGTGATTAGAATATATACAAATTTTGTCATATGATCATAACAGACTAATTACCATAATTTACTACAATGCGAGCAAGGAAAATGAGCTTTTAGAAAACATTTACATCAGCCAAGTAAAGATAGCAGCAGTTTACAACTGTCATTGTGATGTGAGAGTTAGCTAATTTCCGCTTTAATTAAGCCTGTTGTCCTTCACAGGGCAATTTTACTAATTGAAATGCTTTACAGTTTGCTGTATTATGTGTTTCACTGCCCTGCACAGAAAATGCTTCTGACAAAAAGCTAACCATGCTGTGATTTAAAAAAAACAAAAAGATACTCTTGTCCTAAGTGTGGATGAAAAGCTTTGTAAAAACGCATGTTGTACAGATGTTGTAAACAGCCTTTACAAAACTGCCCAGCTCGGTTGTTGGTTTGCAAAAAAACTGCTGCAAAAATTGGCTACACCCAGTTGGTGGGGTTGTGTGCTTTCCAGCTTTTGCTCAGCTTCCATGGAAAATCTCAGCTGAGCACTAAGGAGTTCCTGCTCTGTCACGTCACACCTGAAATTCTCAGTGGAAAGAGGAAGGTGGTAGAGTTTGCTACAGGTCAGGAAATCACAACACTATGTCAGCTCAGTGGTCTGACTGAATATATACAACCATGAAAGCATGTCTGTTTCACCATTTCAACTTGCAATTCTGGTAATCACTGAATGTTTGCAGTCATGTTTAAAGGTTACACTGCACCCATTCAGCGATTACCAGAATAGCTAGGCAGACAGAGAATGATGTGCATGACTTACACTGTATATATGCATGCCACATGAAAATATTGTTATCTGTCTATCATTTAGATTTGTTATTCATCTTGTTTTGTTCAAGGTTACCGTAAACCAGATCTCATCCATGTCATAAATTCGAGGGAACCTTATTTGCATGTTAACCAGCTGTTATGCAACATTTCATGCTAACTGAAGGGTGAAGGTTTTGTCCTACCTGGCATCCAAATACATGCAAGCTTTGTTTACAAGTGTGCACTGAACAAATTTTCATATCTGAGGGGAGGAAAAACATGCATTTTAGGAGACAGAGCTTAAGTTATGCTCTTTTTATAGGTATTTTATATTTGCTTTTCTTGAAGATGATGTTTGTTTTCTATTGTAAATAAAGTCATGGTAAGGGCACATGTAGTTAAAAATATTAAATCTTTGTAATAAATATGCAGTATTTCCAGTATTAACTATTCCAATTTAATTTCAAACGTGTTTGCTATTTGCATGAGTTTGGACGTCTAAATCAGCTCACAAGCTTATTTATACATGCATAGAAAGCAAGATCAAAAAGCGCTTCTAGGTTTAGTGTTCTAATTTGCTTCTGCACCACCCTTACAGGTAAAGTGTAGAAAATATCACCGCTTGATGTTAGTAGTTTGCAGGTTGCATTCAACTGAAGTCTGTTTTCTTATCCCTCCCTATTCATGTACTTAATCCTAGCTACGATGGCCACTGTCGCAGAAACCCATTTTAATCGGCCAAGAGAAATAAAAAACATTGCATTTAGACATTTTGACCCATAGTGGCTGTGGCAGGCCAAATAGCCATGTTTGTATGACTGTTTGTATATGAAACATTTATGTGCACACCATATTTCAACATATTTGAATAATATCAACACTTAGCAATAAATCAGGAATAGAAAATGGATATGTGTCAATGAAATATTTTACGGTATTTTACGATTTTACCCCCAAGTCTCTTAAAAAACTCAGGCTTCTGTTCCATAGTGAGCATTGGCTGTCAGTCTGCTGTTTACCTCAGCAAGTAGTCAATGTGCCAGAGAGAAGGGTCCACATCTGTTTACTCTGGAGGAGGCTGTAAAACTATATGAAAAGGATTTGATATGTGTCGATGAGTCGGTGAATCTCACTTCTGCCCAATGACAGCGATACTGAGGTGAATTGTTGAGGATATCCTGGACTTTTCTTTTGGTAAGCACTGCTTTTTTGGTCACTGTTAGCTGCTGTTAGCCTCTGTTAGCTGCTGTTTGCCTCTGTTAGCTGCTGTTAGCTGAAAATGTATCACAAGTTGTTGCTCCCAGATCTGTTACACCTGTGACATCTCAAGGACTTGCACCAACAGTGGATCTCACACAGACACAGATCTGCACTTATTCTGTCTTGCCCATATGTTGGTCCTCATTTTGTCACGTGTTAACAAGGTCACCAGGGGTGGGGTTGCACAATAGAAAGAGCCATGGGCACCTTGGAGTGTGGGTCCATCCAATCTCGACATACCTGAGCTCAGCAAGGAAACCAGTACCCCATCTCATCTCACCTGGTGAGTACAGGGAAGCTGACTCCACCAAAAACAGTGGGATCCTAATCCACTGCTCTACTTTTTCTATGCCTGCAGGTCAAATTTCACACTTATCACCACCTGTCCCTGTAATTGATCAGCCTCCCATCCACCTTAGTAAAACTAAGATGGAGGCTGATTTATTATTTCTATATAAGCATTGCAAAATAGGCATCTTTCAAAGTTTTTTTTCCCATTAAGTTCTCCTAATACTTTATGTGAAAAGCATCTTCCAGAGAGCTCAAATCTGGTTCCACAGCTAGATACAACTCAGGACTACTGTAAACATGTGTGCCTGGCTGCAACCTGCAGTCCTCAGCCAAGGCAGTCAGCTTTTTAAACATTACCTAGTGGAAGTGCAGGTGAGAATGGATATGTCAGACACATTCAGACTGGACAAAATGTCTTTAACCTGCCAGCCCCTTTAGTACAAAATCCCTGCAAAGTAGAATAGCTTGGTAAATTCACAGCTAGCGAGTGTTTATCCTGTGTTGCACCTCTTGCACGCTATGGTCAGCTGCAGACAATGTCACAACCGGAGACATTCCCAGGAGTTCATGTGTGAAAATGGCTTTAGTGATTCGAGAATCAAAACTGCAAACTGAGGGTGAAAGGGCTTTTTCTGTTGCTGCCACTGCTGTCAAAGAGATCGGACTGGTAAACTCCAGTCTTCAAAATCCCTCCTTAAAAACCAGACATATTTTTATTTTTCAGTTACGATTATTATTGCATTGAAAAACAACTTCATAATAATAATAATAATGAGCAATTAATTCATGTCCTTAAAGAATTTAAAAAACAACATCTGTGCTAATTCATGTGCCTGATTTTTTTTTTTTTTTTTTTGCAGAATGCTCAGAAACAGGTGTCTGCGTGGTGTGACACCCATAAGGGACCGGTGTGATTGAACTGTTTAGATAATTTAGTCTTATACTAAATTCACAGGGTGGAACATTGGTTAGCACTGTTGTTAGGAAGGTTCATGGTTCAAACCCTGCGTGGGTTCTTTCCGGGTGCTTTGGTTTCATCCCACAATCTACAGACATGCTTGTTTGGTTAGTGTTTCTAAATCAGTCACTGGTGTGAATGTGAGCGTAAATGGTTGCCAGTCTCTATGTTTTATCCCTACAACACACCCTATGACAGGTGAGACAGGCATAAGCCCTACCTCAACCCTGGATTGGATAAGCGTAAGAGGATGTATGGATTGGTGATATTTTGTACTGTGATAAAGCTAAGACTGACAAATGTTTCCAAGCAACTCACAGACACAGCCCACACAATGGCATTATGGGTCAGCTTCACAGAAGAAATTCCAAAGGGGGTTATACAACTTTATTACATATTCAAATGTAGCCCACTCACAATAGAAACACATTTTTAGTGCGATGATGCCATCAGATAAAACCTTTGCATGTCTGAAAGTTCAAAGGAATGACAAAAATAAACGTGTTTAGCTTGATGAGACTCTACTGTTGTTAAGACATATGAAATTCTCAATCTGCCAATTTTATGACAGAGGGTGACAGAGTGACTGGAACCTATTCCAGCCGTCATAGGACGAGAGGTGGGGCACGTGAGTGGCAACCCTGGACAGGTTGTGCTACATTAGTTTTACTTCCTGTCTGTCTTCACCTACTTTGTCAAGACCTCAGTTTGGTTTCCCTCATGTGCCGCCAACATTACTTCAGAGGGGTGAACTATGAGGTGAGTTTTATCAGTTACTGAGTTATGTTGAGCTTAAAATCTGAGTTTTCAGTGTCAGTGGAGGTGGCTCTGAAGAGGTTTTAGGTTTTATCAAGCCAGCAAACGCCAAGAAAGCCTGACTATGTTGAACTCGCGTTGTAGTATACCCCTCAACTTCCTCCTGGATCCTTGTGTTTCAGATCTTTTTGTTTTACCTTTAACAATTATTTTGTTTTTCGTTTCAGCTGTAAAGGTTTGTTTTTCATTAAGTCCTCCTGCTTCTGATGTCCTGCATTTGGGTCCTAGTCAGCCAACTCTGACACTCAGTGCTATTTTTATCAAATCTGATAACGGCTGACTAAAAGTGGAATGTGAAAATAAGCTTTGAAACACATTTAATGACTGTTTTCACATGCCCTGACATTTTCTGAGATAAGGTTTAGTTTATACCTCCTAGAATAATATCTGTCACATCAATAAACTGATGTTGTCTTTGCATAATTTGGTTTATTAGTGCAATCAGTCCATAACTCCATAAACACAGGTCTGCCGGTTTCCGTTGACTGGCAAAGTGACTGTTAGTGTTTTTGCCACACCAGAGTGCCGCTGCTCTCTTTCCATTTCTGACTACACACACACTCTCTCTCCCTCCCTCTCTTTCGCTCACTGTGCCATTTGTGACTTTGATAAAACATCAGAGTGAATTTTCTTAATTGTTTCTGGGCAGATGATCCAAAGCCAAAAACAACAATGGCTCTGCAGAAAAAGAAAAAGACTTAGATTCCCCCTTTTGATACTTGTACTCTTTACATGGGGAGGGTTCTGTTTGATTGGTCAATGCCTTAGGAGTGTTTTAAGATCAGTTTATGAAATTTTACAGTTGTATATGGACATTGAAATGAAGGGCAGGTCACAAAGGTGAGTCTGGTTTAAAAAGTCACTGGAGTCACGTCGGCGAGGGTTCCATAGCAACATGGCATGGCCCTTGGAGACTTTGATTATTGTTCATTTCAGTAGTGACTAATATAAAGTAGAAGGTTTTCTTCTGAAGACTGCTGATAAAACAAAAAATGAATGCATGAGCCTTTTTAACATTCCAAGGTAAAACAAGCCAACAACAACAACAAAAAAAGATTTGATTTATGACTGATTGTTTCACTGCTTCGTGGGACAGCCCAGTGGGCTTCCCAGCAGGGGCTACAATACCTATCCAGCCCCTTTCCTGGATTCCTCCCTAGCATAAAATCACAATCACTATTCATGGAAGGCATGCATCTCAAGTTACTGTTGGGTGTTCGGGACATGATTGCCCTTTAAATACCTTTAGCAAAATGTGAACAATGCTAGTTTAGTCCACACCTGAGAAATGGAGGGAACTGGGCTGGGGTGGCATTAGTTTACCCCATGGTGTTTCACAGTTGGCTAGCAGCAGGACTAACTATATGTGGGCAGAACCTTTCCCTTTGGTTGATCACACCAGTAAGCCCTCATATTTTCAAGCGCCTTGAGGCGACTGTTGTTGTGATTTGGCGCTATATAAATAAAACTGAATTGAATTGAATATTTTGGTCAAACCTAAAATATGGGTACACAAATGTTTAATTTAAAAAATTACCAGAGCTGTGTTCTTTTGTAATTGACAAAAGCTAAAACAGGTGTGTAAAGCAGAGTTTAGCCCACTTTATATATATATATGTATATATATATATAAAACAGCAGCTCCACACCTTTTGGGCTTGTTAAGGTAGTTGTTTGAGATTCAATGGCTATAGAAGCATTGTAGGTTGTTTATATCCTACAAGCACTTTGCATTTTATATTTCATTACTTTTTCAAGTAATTGCAGGAAACATGAAGATATTTGTAACTTGAGAAATGTCAGGTAGTAATAAACAATTGATTGTGTGTGTGTGTGTGTGTGTGTGTGTGTGTGTGTGTGTGTGTGTGTGTGTGCACATGCACAGACATGTTTTGGTGTACCGACATTCACGTGTGATTGTGCGTGAACCCTTTCTGCTCTGTGCCATCCATCCCTTACCTGTCACTTTACCGGTCTCTGGTAGTGGGAGAGGCCTCATACTGTGGAATGCCTGTTACCATTTAAGCTCCATTACTACCTGTTGCTGACCTATTCTCCCTGCCCTCTATTGCCTGGGGTTCATATTGGATAAGAGCTGTAAAGCCCTGTGTTTCATGGGGCTGGGTTGGGTGTAATTGAAGGGAGGTAGGCCCCTCATTCCCTGCACCACAGGGGGCTACAGTCCCAGGCTTGCCCTAGCCTTCGGGCTGCCCCACCAGGCGCTAAAGAGGGTCTAAAGAGAGCATCGCAGGGGATGATATCAAACGC
>VVHJ01059942.1:0-12349 GCA_015107715.1 Tylochromis polylepis | reverse complement strand
TGTGTGTGTGTATATATATATGTGTGTGTGTGTGTGTGTGTGTATATATATGTGTGTGTGTGTGTGTGTATATATATGTGTGTGTGTGTGTGTATATATATATATATGTGTGTGTGTGTGTGTGTGTGTGTGTGTGTGTATATATATATATATGTGTGTGTGTGTGTGTGTGTGTGTGTATATATATATATATATATGTGTGTGTGTGTGTGTGTGTGTGTATATATATATATATATATATATGTATATTTAAAGAAATCTTAAACACTAAAATTACAGTTCTAAGACATAAGAGAGAAAAAAGAAATGTAACCGCTGACATGTATTGAGGCGGGGGGAGGCCATGAGATAAAGTGGCAGGAGTGAGCAGCGGTACAAATTTTGAGCAGTACAAGATTTAAAGTGGCAGTTAGTACAGTATTGCGAGTTTTTATTTTTATTTTAAATAAAAATGAAGTGCACAGTGCAGAGTGTAGGTGTACGTGAGCAGCTGTAGGACAGCTTCTGTGTGCATCCTGTGAAGTGTGCTGTGTGTGGTTAAGTGTTGTGGTGTCGAATGTCTTGGTGATAAAAACTGTTTTTAAGTCTTGTAGTCCGAGCAGACAGACTCCTGTAACGTCTCCCAGATGGTAACAAGGAGAACAACTGGCGTGCTGGGTGGCTGTGGTCTTTAATGATGCTGTGCGCTTTACGGAGGCACCGCTGGAGATAGATGTCCTGAATGGAATTCGCATTTTGTTAAGCGCCGTCTGAAAACGGATGCCTTCTTTCTTTAAGCCTTCTTGATTTAGCCATATGCTTTCCGTTGTTGTAGCATTTTCTCTGAGTAGGTGACATTTCAGATCTCTTTGAGAACTCTGCGGTCCTCCAGTCAGATGCTTTTACTGGTCCCACGCTCCCACTTAAAATCCAAAGGTGACAGGGATTTTTTCTCCGTCGCTGCTCCGAGACTCTGGAACAGTCTTCCCAGTTTTATAAAGTCTTCCTCCTCTTTGGAAATCTTCAAATCAAACTTGAAGACCTACATATTTTTTGGTCACTTTGAAACTGGCTATGGGTCTATTCTGTCTTAGTTATCTGGGTTTATATATACTGTAAGTAAGTGTACATATATGCTTGTATTGCATTTCGATGCATATATATATATGGATCTCTTGTAATCTTATTATCTCATTTATTTTCATTCTTTCTTTAATTTTAACTACATTGTCCCTCCTTCCAGCAACCTGGCCAACACCTGATGTCTTTTAAACGTGCTATGTGTCATGATCTGCGTGCTGGCAGGCGGAACGGAGGACCCAAACACAGGACTCATAGAGATGAGAATGAACTTAAATGGCTTTTTTGCTGTACTCCATACAACAAAACATACACAAACAAAAAAAACGGTCAGCAGGCTGACAGACGGAACACACAGTAGGGATGAGGGTACGAACAACACCGAGCAAAGAACACACAGGGTTTAAATACAAAGTGGATAATGAGGGGACTGGAACACAGGAGGGAGACACAGCTGAACCTAATAAACCAGACAACACAAGCAGGCAAAACCGAATACACTCACCAAAGACACAGACCTACAAAATAAGACAGGAAGTGACTGACACGCAGACTTCCAAAGATTAACAATAACAAATCAAATCAAACACTGGGTCACCGACCCAGGACCGTGACACTATGCAAATAAAGCTGACTTGACTTGACAGATGATAGTTAGTCATGGAGTTCCACAGGGTTCTGTGCTGGGACACTTCATTGCTATGCAGATGATACTTCATTTTTAGCTATAAAGCCCAATGAGTTTTGAATGTTTGCACAGAAGTACAATAACAGAACATCACTCTGGATCAATCAGATCTGGCAAGTCGCTTCTCCCAGTCACTGTCATTGCCCACATGAGTGCTGAGGTCCAAAACAAGGATTATGGTGTCCCCAAGTGTGGCAGTACAATGAGCATCCATTCTGGGCATAATCACAGACAACAGTTCGGACCTGTTCCTGTACCTGAAGGCACAGGGAAGCACACCTATTGGTGGGATATCTAGCCAGGCTCTCCTCTTGGCCTCTTTCCCCATCGCTCCAGTAACTACAATTCAAGCAAGGTCACATGTTCGTAAATTTTGAGTGTCTTGTGAATCACAACCTGGCCCTTCGTTTGTCACAACAGGTCACCACAGTAGCTTGTTTGCTTTGGCAGATTTTTATTCTGGATGTTCTTCCTGATCTAAAAGGGTATTTGCATCTCCAGCTGGAATTACACTGGCGACCTTTCGTTTGCCAAGCAAACGTGTTGGACAGTTGCCCTCCACAGGATAGCTCCTAGGACCATGAGAACACACAAACCCGTCCATCACACAAAGCAGTGATTCATGGAGGGGCTCTGTGTTTTCTTTATGTGTCTTTCCTTGTGTTAATTTTACTTTAGCACCTGAGTCTGCCTGTTTCATCATTGTTACTTACTTCCTGTTTTGTTTGCTAGGTAGTAATCTTCTGTGCCTCGTAGTGAGTTTTACTTCCTCCCTGTGATTGTGTTGATTGTGTTCACCTGTGTCTCGTTTCCTCCCAGCTGTGTCTCCATTAGCACTCAGTGTGTGAGGGTATACAGCCCTGTGTTCAGTGTCACGGTGCCTGTTTACCTCTGCTTGTGTTTCTGTTTGAGATTTGTTACTCAGGACATCCTTTCCTTCTGGATTTCTGCATTTCATCAAATAATAGTTGTGGGGGGGTTTTGTGGGGGCGGGGTCAGTTTATCTAGTTTACCACCTGTGAGTCCTCGCAGTTCCCCCAACTCATAACGGGCACAAATCTATTAGTTAAATTACAGGCACGTCTTAAAGACATCAAGGCCTGCATGACGTGTAATTTAAATGAAATTCAGATTATTGCACAGAATTTGATCCTAGGACCCTCAGAAATATGGTGGTATTACCTTGGCCTCCAGTAACATTGGCATCATCGTTGACCAGGATATGTCCCTCAGTGTGCACATTAAAGAAATGCTTTCTTTATTCATACAACATAAATCACCTTAAAAAGAACCACATGAGGAAGACTTCGCTCTGAAGGCAGGAGGGAGGATTCCACTGCAGATCTCTGTAACGCGACCTCCACTCGGGCTTCACCTCTGTGTACTCGTACTGTAGCTTTACAAACACTCATCTGTGCGTGAATAAACCCCAGCTCTGACTCAGTGTTATTATGCAGAGCAGGTGAAGCAGCTCGGCTTCTGAGCTGAATGTGAATAAACACAAAGACGAGGGAAACAAAGACGAGGCAGCCGAGCAGAAAACTCCTGCCTCCGTCTCTCTCGCTCTCCACAGCCCGAGCTCACAAGACGGGCCGAGTGTAAACAAGTCGGGATGATCAACCTCACAAAATCTGATAAACTGCTGCCTGCTCGCACACACACACACACACACACACACGATCATCCTCTGTTGCACTGAGTGTCAGTAATTACAAACATCAGAAACTCGGCACAGTATCAGCGTTAACTCAGTGTGTGTGTGTGTGTGTGTGTGTGTGTGCATTAATAATGAATCCTCAGTTCATTTGTATGTAAATGTGTCCAGACAGCGCAACGCTCTTGTCCTCCTTGTGATGAATAAAGCATCAAGGAGGACCGCAGAGCGCCAGAGTGAGGCAGGTGACTTACTAATGAGAAACGAGGAAGAGTCAGGCAGGTAACTCAAACAGGGAGGAGGGGAGGACGAAGATGGGGGGGTTAAAAAGGATAAGTAGAGGAAGAGATGGGAAGGAGGAGGAGTAGAAAAGAAGTGTACAACAAAGAAAGAGGAGGGTAAAAAGTAGAAGCAGGAAGATGAGGAGCGGTAGGTAAAGGAGAAGAGGAAGAGGAGAAGGAACAAAGTATGGGAGGAGAAGAAGGAGTAAGGATGTGGCGATGAAGAAGTGGAGGGGGAAGAATATGGTGGAGAGGGAAAAGGAGGAGTTGCAGAAGGAGGCGTTTAAAGCTGTAGAAAAACATCCTGTTGATACATTAAATGGATAAAAGCATCGCTCTCAGGGCCAGATTTACTAAACTGGGCAAAACAGTGCGTGGGCACAGTCACAGCAGACCACGGGTTGGAATCTTTTTGTAGTTTACATTTTTTCCTCCTTATATTTTGCAAGAAATGCACAAGCAGCTGAGTTCCCGCCATTTACACACACATTTACACACTCGTCACGGCGCTACGCCCTCCAGAATCCAGTTCCTACATCTGAGCCCTCATCTTTGAATTCAGGTGTTGTCGGTCCCTGCTAGACATTCAGATCAGCTGCTGTGATGTTATTAGTAACCACAGCAGTTCAGCCATGATGTATCAGAGCACTGAGGGCACAGTGAGTGAGGTCGCCAACACTCCAAACCTCCGCTCACGTCCGCTCCAGCAGCTTCACGCCGTGGGTTTGCTGAGCGGCTCCCGTAGGTGTAATTTGTGTGTTTTTGTTATCATGGATATGTTGTATGACTTAAAGCATGTCCTGTTATATTTGATACACTTTGAGAAATAGAGCGACTGTTTGAGTGTTATAAGCAAACGATTATTAAAAATGCTCCAAACGGCTCCAACGCCACAAACTGGTTGGAGGGCCAGTTCAGCGACTCCAGTTAGTGGAAACGAAAGCCAGCAGACAGACTTCAGCTACAGAGACGACAGCATGTTTTACAGCAGGGCGTGAACGTGTAACGGTAACGTTTGACATCCTAACGTGGGAGTGAATGCAGAGTGGACCGGCCTCAGGTGACCGTTAGAGGAACTGCAGAGGAGCGGGAGGCAGATTAAACGGTGGGAACGCTCTCCGTCCGTCACAGGCTAACTGGATAACCTCTCACCCACGGGGTGCACGTGTACACCATGTGAAAAAATGTGAACCCGTCCTTTAAGTAACTTCATTTGCATTCTTTCATTCAAGCTCAGCTCTGGCTGTATTTCCCCCCGGAGACATTTGTTTTCCTCAAACTTATTTGTTCTCAGCTTGCTCTGCTCCGACTAATTAAGTGCAACTCGTCTGTGGTGTGGCGCTGTCTTTGACACCCACGGCACACAGCGGCTGCAGGTGGAGGTATAACTGCTGTGAAACGTCCGTCCGGGAAACAGTTTCTTACACTCCGTTCGCTGCTGTGCAGAGCGGGAAGGAAAGGGTTGCTCTGGACCTGTCAGCGAAGGGGGGCGGGGCCTGGAGCTGACAGCTCGATGAGCAGTGACACTTTGTTCTCTGTGTTAATGAGCTTTATGCTTCAGACTCTGTTTATTTTGCTAATATCGTTCTGCAGTGACTCGTGCTCGTTTAGTATTCCTCTGAGTGAAATGATGACTCACATGTCAAATGTTTGTTTCCTTTGTTCAGAAATAAAACCAGACCAGGCAACGAACAGTTCATACTGTGCAGCGAACTGTCCATCAGCCGTGCTCATTGTGCAGGGAAGCAGCGTCAGGCTGCAAACAGCAAACTCAATATTTCACATTCGGAGTCGGGGAACAGGACGGTACCGTTTCTCCACCGGTCGACGCTCATTAAGCCGAGAAGTAACCGGGGGAATGGGCCCCAAAAATGCTAATGATTGTGTGTTCCCGTTCCCTCGGTTCTGTGAGTGCTGAATTCTTGGAGATGGATGTAGATTCTGCTGGTGGGTGCCATTAAACCGCTGCCATTAAACATTAATACAGCTGCAGTCAGAGCTCACGCTCAGAAATGTGGAAATCACGGTGGAGAAACCAGCTTTTCTGTTTCCTTTCGGTTTTCTCTGCTCTCCACACGGAGCTGAATTTTTCATCTGCTGCAATTTTTTTGTCTCCCCGGCGGAGCAAAACCTTCAGATGGCGTTAAGGGCCGGGTTCCATCTACAAACACCGGTGTGAATGTCGTTCGACCTGGAAGATGAGATTGATCGAGTCATGTTTGTCGTGTTGATTTTCCAACAAAAATACTTCCTGTTAGAAATTATGAGGCTCCTAAATAATGAAGACGACGTGTCCGTGATGCTGATCGGCAGAACGACCACACACAGCGTGACGAAGGTAAAACCAGCCTGTGTGTGCAGACCAGTCTGCAGCAAGGTTAGCAAAGTTGGCTTAAATAACCAATAAATACAGTTGAAACTGACCGAAACTATCAAAATATGCAGAAAAGGTCTTCAGTTTGAGTCTTCAGTGAGTTTAAGGCGACTGGACCTTCTTTTAGATTCTTGATGTCCTGGTTCCTGGGTCCGTCCCACGGTTTTGAGTGTTTGTGGGGTCAAGATTTTCCATTCAGATGGGATTCATGTTCGAGCTCCACAGCCCTCAGTCAGCCCTCAGTCTTAGTTTGAGTTCCCTTGAGCTGCGTTAGTTCCCTGTCTGTTACTCTCATCCGAGAAGTTTCGTCATCTGTAAAAGCTGACGGGGAGTTATTAAAGTCACACGGATGTGTGAGTGTGGACTGAAACAGCTGGGACGGGATCTCATGGCTGTGTTGTAGGCGTCTCAGACCAGCGCCTCGTCAGCGATGGCTGATCCAGGTGGACACAGGTGGGCCACTTAAATGCGAGTCACTGTCCTGTCCGTGCACTGACGTGGCGTACTCTGCACCTGGAACACGGTCTCAGCTGTTTCATCCATGAACGTGCACCGTGACCCAGCGTATCACGCTGATTCACACTTTGGCTCGTGGGACTCACATGACGGCAGGGTGGGTGAGCGACTGTCAGCAGCACCTCTGAGAGGACGGCTCATAGCCGGGACTCCTGATCAGCTGTTAGTCCATTTGACTTCGACTCAGGAGCTCTGACGAGCGCCATCACTAAGAACCTGCAGGCATCTTTAATTTTTGTCCGTTTCCCTGCAGCCTGTGTTATATTAATATGTAAAGCACAATAACAAAAAATGAAAACTAAAACCGAAATGAGAACATTTCCTCTGGAAAATAAAGTGAAGACAAAAATCACAAAAAACACATGATAGATGTTTATTTATTTATTTTTTTTACATTAGTTGAATCTTTATTAGTTTCTGTTTGTAAGATGTGCGTGAAGCTGGAGGAGGCAGACTCACCTGTTGCTCGTCCTGTGGCCTGTTTGTAACGATTGTCTCACTGATGAAGTGCTGCGATTATTTTCTCTCATGTTTTTCTCATATTCGAATCAGAGGGCGTTTCAGCTCCAATAATAAAGTTATTTCATTTTAAAGTTTTATTTCCTGTTCAGTTTCGTTTTAGTTTATTTACCTGTTTACCTTTATTTACTCGTTACTTATCCTCTGATCCGTTTTCTTGGCTGCTTGTTGCAGAAAGGTTGGCGTCCATCCCTGCTGTCACAGAGCGAGAGGCGGGCGCGCCCTGCACAGGTCACCGGTCCATCACATGTATTCATTTATTTATTACAGTGTGACACAAAAACACACCAAAGATTTACCTTTTTATGTTTGTTTGGGGCACACTGCTCCTCAGCAAACAGTATTGCACACACCTCCAGTCACATGGTCTGGTCACATGACTGCAGAGGCCAACTGGACCATATAAAGATACCTGACATGGATCAACGATCGCTCCATGTCTGGTTTAGTTCATTAATAAGAAAACACAGTAACGCTGCATTCACAGGCTCCTCGGATCGTCGGGTTTCCACAGCTGTCTCTCTGTGTTTGGTGCCTTTGTGTCCTTTTAAATGAACGTGAATGTTACAAAGACATGAGGAGTGTTATTGTTTACAGGCCTGTTATCAGACAGCTTCTAATCTAGGTCACATGATGCAGACAGCAGTGATGTTATGGCCCAATACTACTTTATAAATTAAATGTAAGCTAAGAAGACTGACGTACAGGGTACATCACCAGTAGAGGTACTTTCTGAAAGTTTCCCTCTGCAAAATGTAACTAGACCCATCACCACCAGGGGGCAGCATTTGACCACCTTTAAATTTTGATAGGCCCTCATTTCCTCAACAGCTTTTACCTTTTGCAGCCTATCATTGTCAATATAAATGTGCTTTTAATAATCTGTCTGGTTAAATAAAGGTTAAAGGTTAAAAAACAATTGCCCCTTTGTGGTGGAAAGTGGTATTACACAAAAGTACAGCCCGGCCCTAGTTTAACTTCACCTGATATCTCTTCAATACAAAGCACAGGTGATTTGGACATAAAGTTAAATTCTGTTCATAGATGTTGTTCATTTTGGAAAGCAGAAAAAAATAATAATAATTTACAAGACAGTATTTTTAGTCAAAGTTTTCTTGCAAATAACTGAGTATTTGCATTCACCCACCATGTTTTTGAGCCAGCAGCTGATTTTCTCAGTTGTTTTTTGGTATTTTTTATGAGAAATTTCCCAATCACAAATTCAGTTTTCCAATTATTCCAATGCCACATGAATGCAAAATTACACAAGCTGCCGATGACATGTTCTTTTCAGAGCGGAGATGACTTTGAAAGCCTCCATCTGGAGCTGCAGCGGCTGTTGTTCGCTGTTTTGTAAAGCAAAGTTTTGCAGCAGTTTTGGCTCCGGTCCCTCTGAAAAGGTTTTGACTTTCTGCCTGAGACACAAAGTCAGCAAAGTCAGAGCGAGCAGGCCCAGAGCCAGAGCTTCTAACCTCCATGTATCACACGCGGCAGCAGGCAGGCAGTGCCAGTGCCGTTTGTGACTGCGATGATGGTTCTGTTGTTCGTGGAAACACGAGGATAAGACCACACATGATGCAGGGTACGCTTCCTCTGAAACAGAGTGAGATTTATGCCTAATCTCCACAGATTTTATGGAAAATATGAAGGTAATCTCTGGTGAAGGTTGCTTTATGTCTGATAAACACAGACAGGCATCTGAGAGTGTTTGCAGGGATGTTAATGCTGAGAATGAATCCTGATGTGTTTGGTGGTCTTCCAGCTTTTTTATTTCACTCCATAACTGAATAAAAACATCGACTGCCTGTCGTATGATAACCTCTTAAACAATAAACCTTTTATTTTAATGTTGTCATATGTTTTCATGCTGAACGCTAACGAGTTGAACGGCTTTCTGTAAAAAACGCGAGCACTGCAGCATCGCGGGGCTTCAGCGCCGGCTTCAGCGCCTTCACGCCGAGGGAATTGTTCAGGAAGCTGTTCAGTATGTACCCATCGACCACATCCAGGTCACACAGTCACCAGCTGGCTGTGCTCAGGTAGGAAAGCCAATAAGTACAGACAGAGATTTCAGGGGGATGCTGGGGATACAGCCCCCTCGTTAGTTAGAATACATGCATTTGTCCCTCCGTCATGAACACAACACGAACACGAAGGTGCCGTTCAAGGATTCTACTGACAACCTCAGAGTGTGCAGCAGGTTTCCTCACAGGCTGAGGTGAGGAACACGAGTGAGCTTCCACTGCTATAATAACCTGGCAGAGGAGCTGCTCCTTAAATACTGCAGGACAGTATCAAGTGATGAGGAGCAGGTGTGCCGTGGCCTCCTTAAACAGGCTGTGGTGCTATTTTATTCCAACAGAGGGCGCTCAGCACAGTTCATGAAACAGACACCACCTCTAATGCGCCGATTCGTCTCCACACGTGCGAGCTGGAGGTGCTGAAGTCGTCCCCCACTGTCCAAAATGTTTGGGTGACTGGTCCCTCTGCATCACCTGTGGGTGTGAATGGTTGTGTGCCTCAGTGTGACAGACTCCTCACCCTGACAGTGAACTGGATAAAAGGAAGAGGCTGGAAATATTAAAACAAATCACACAGTGGTGCAGAATAGCATGAAAAACCCGCCGACTCCATGATCACAAACAAATAAATGATTTTTTTTACGACTATTTCGTGACCACGCTCCGAGAGCCGGCTGGACGGCTGCAGACTCCACACATGAGAAGCCATCGGAGGTATTAGAGTTTATAGTTTCACTCGTTTCAGCTTAGCCGTTATTAGTTTCTAATAGTTTCACAGTTAGTTTTAGGCTTTTTAATCCTGATAATATGCAGCCTGTGTTTGAAGCGCATTTAAGAAGTCTACAATAAATATTGTCATACTTTTCCGTTTCAGTAATGAGTGTGATATTCACTCCTGAATACTTCCTTCATGCCTGCCTGAAGAGTGCATGTGCAGTAACGTCTCCATGGCCTCACGTTTACTGTCTCATGATAAAATTTATGGTACTTGGACCGACGCGGAGGCTTGAATGCCTGCGGACATGGAAACCATTACCACACTGATGGCTGTGTCCTCTTTGCTGTGTGTGCCAGCGTCAGACACTCACAGGTTAAAGCTCCAGCGGCTTCAGTCTTTGGGGCCTTCTTCGCGATCATCATGAAACATTACAGACAACACCTTAAACAGCTCAGGTACCCTGGAGACAAAGTTAGAGAGCCTGAGATGTTTTGGACATGTGCAGTCAAAGGAAGAAGAAGAAGACACAAAATAAAACAACCAATCACAGCCATCCAACACACATATCCATCAGATGCTGGTCAGATTCTAAAGTTTGATAGTAGAAGAGGAAATGTCTTCGATGAAGTTTCGTACACATATATGCTGCAAATTTGAGCTAAAAATCTTCCCATAGTCACGTATGCTTTGCATTCTGGGGTGCAGCCGAGTGCTGGGTGAAGTCAACATATATTCTCCCTGTTCTCAGAACACAGTTCCTTCATCCCGCCCCAGCCACATCTGACCGATGAACGGCCCGAACGTTCTCGTGTGGTTTGTAGTGACGCATTTTGGTTCACTTGGAGTTTGCTGCGATTTTTTTTTCTGTGAAATGAAATCAAACTACAGGAAAAAGTACAAACGCATCAACTGATTCAAACCAGAGTAAATGAATTATAGTTTTTATAGACGCTCAGAGTGTAGATCCAGAAAACAGAACACTTACATGATCAATGAGGGTCGACCACCCCGAGGACCACCTGCACGGGAACACTACGGGGTTACCTGGGACTTTTCATCAGTTCTTTTAGACTTGAGGAAACCTTTGGATCAGAGCTGAAACGCCTTTATGAACCAAAAGAAGTCCACTTACCTTCTTTTCATGTGCTCAACACTTTCAGCTGCTCCTTTATCTCCAGGCAGTCACTACAGGCATGAAACCACATGCTGCCAGATGGCCTTCCTGACACAACACAACCACCCCATTTATCCAGGACCACAAGCTAAGACTGACTGCACAAGTAATAAAAAACAGAAAATAATATAATTCTTTCATATTCATGAATATGATCATTATTTGGAAAAACTACAAGCCTTCTAGGTTGGTAAACAGCTTCTAATAAAATCATCTGCAACGCCAAACATGTTTGTGTGTATGTGTGTGTCTGTCATGTTTCAGTCCAACTGTTCACTGTGCAGGCTGTCATTTTAAAAAATAAGGTCCACATGCCTGGGTCTGACTGGGATTATACGTATTGTACCTATAACGTCAGATGAATGACCTGTGTTTTCATGTGTGTGTAGCGTGTGTGTGTAGGATTTGTGTAGGGTGTGTGTAGCATGTATGTAACATGTGTATAGGATGTGTGCAGCGTGTGTGTAGGGTGTGTAGCGTGTATGTAACATGTGTGTAGGGTGTGTAGCGTGTGTGTAGCGTGTATGTAACGTGTGTGCAGGGTGTGTGTAGCGTGTGTGTAGCGTGTGTGTAGTGTGTATGTACCGTCTGTGTAGCGTGTGTAACATGTGTGTACCGTGTGTAGCGTGTGTAGTGTGTGTAGCGTGTGTGTAGTGTGTGTGTAGTGTGTGTGTAACATGTGTGTAGCGTGTGTAACATGTGTGTAGTGTGTGTGCAGCGTGTGTGTAGCGTGTGTGTAGGGTGTGTGTAGCATGTATGTAACATGTGTGTAGGGTGTGTGCAGCGTGTGTGTAGGGTGTGTGTAGCGTGTATGTAACGTGTGTGTAGGGTGTGTGTAGAGTGTGTGTAGCGTGTGTGTAGTGTGTATGTAATGTGTGTGTAGGGTGTGTGTACCTTGTGTCTAGCGTGTGTGTAGTGTGTATGTACCGTCTGTGTAGCGTGTGTAACATGTGTGTAGTGTGTGTGCAGCGTGTGTGTAGCGTGTGTGTAGCATGTGTGTAGCGTGTGTGCAGCGTATGTGTACCGTGTGTAGCATGTGTGTAGCATGTGTGCAGCGTATGTGTACCGTGTGTAGCGTGTGTGTAGCGCGTGTGCAGCGTGTGTGTAGGGTGTGTGTAGCGTGTGTGTAGTGTGTATGTAACGTGTGTAGGGTGTGTGTACCGTGTGTGTAACTTGTGTGTAGCGTGTGTGTAGTGTGTATGTAATGTGTGTGCAGGGTGTGTCTAGCGTGTGTCTAGCGTGTGTGTAGTGTGTGTGTAGCATGTGTGTAGCGTGTGTGCAGCGTGTGTGTACCGTGTGTAGCGTGTGTGACACTGTCAGCCACACCCTTCCAGCACACTCGGCT
>VVHJ01059939.1:0-10138 GCA_015107715.1 Tylochromis polylepis | reverse complement strand
GTGCTTGACCGGCGTATACGACAGCGTGTAACAGTTCCCACTAATATCCAACAACTTCGCACAGCCATTGAAGAGGAGTGGACCAACATTCCACAGGCCACAATTGACAATCTGATAACCTCTATGCGAAGAAGATGTGTTGCACTGCATGAGGCAAATGGTGGTCACACCAGATACTGACCGGTTCTGAGTCCCCAGACCCCCAATAAAGCAAAAAACTGCACATTCCAGGGTGGCCTTTTATTGTGGGCAGTATAAGGTACATCGGTGCACTACTCATGATGTCAGATCAGCATCTTGATGTGGCACACCTGTGAGGTGGGATGGATTATCTTAGCAAAGCAGAAGTGCTCACTATCACACATTTAGACTGATTTGTGAACAATGTTTGAGAGAAATGGTAATATTGTGTATCTGGAATGAATTTTAGATCTTTAAGTCCATCTCATGGAAAATCGGAGCAGAAACAAAGGTGTTGCGTTTATATTTTTGTTGAGTGTAGATACAGAGGTAAACTGCAAGGCTAACTCTTCTTAAAATGAAAAAAAAAATCTAAAAACTTAATTTAGATGTTACCGGTACATAATACCCATGTTTGGTTTGCCAAATGCGGGTAATTAAGCCTTTGCAATCATTATCTTCTGTCAACAACTGATTGTTGATCAAAACAATGTTCAAAATAATAAACTGTGTTGTTTTGTTTTGTGCAATAAATTCTATCTTTGAAATAAGCCATTTTTGCTTTAGTTTTTACCAGAAAGTACAGCTTTTCAAAGAATGTTTAACAGATGCTTCTCACAATTATTTATTTTTGTGTTTTTGTTTCCTCTCCAGCCTGCTATGAAGGTGACTTAAGGTTTATCTGGCAAAAGTTTTATTTGGTGTTGTTTCCTATGATATGGCAGTGTTTTGTTTTTCATGGCTGATGAAGCACAATGTTCCAACCACTAAAAGTGCGATTACTGTTCCAAAATAATATAATCTGTAAGTATCAGTTACAATGACCTTGCTGTAATTATTTCTTATGATTAACCTGTATTCCTACAAAGTGCAGTTATTTGTCACTGAAAGGCTTAGCACAGCACACCAGTATGTAAAAAAGTATGTGCAAAAATCTTGCTGCCTTGGTAACTTCAGTGCAGCAGCCTATTGTATTGTGCACTCTAGTGTATGTCTAAAAACACAGTCCCCTCAATTTCCAACTCGAACATTATCTCCCAGTTGTTTTTTATCAAGCCAATTGATTCCAAACAAATTCTTATGAAGTGTTGATTACTCTGCTGCACAAAGCTACTGGCTGTACATTTTATTTGCTTTGCATGCATGACTCTTAATTTAGCCTTACAGGCGCACTGGACAAAAATAATTCATTTCTAAAGACACCCAAACACAACTTCAGTTAGTGTGTTTCAGGTTGACACAAAAAGGTCTATTTTTTTTATTTATTATTTGTTAACATGCTAACTAATCCAGTTTGATTCTCTGATCATTTCATTAATTATCTTGTTGATCAAAATGGTAGATTCTAATGGCATATACTAAATGTCAGAAAAATTTAGTTAGATATAGATCTGGAAAGTGTAAAAGAAAAAAAAGAAAATGTATCAAAGGCATCTATTTATAAAGGAAATAAGAACTGAAAGCTCAAATGTAGTTTCTTGATTGGCATGTAGAAAGTAATTGGTATTTGTTGATTGAGTTCCCTAACTAATTTCAGTAATTAGGCTGGAAGGTATTTGTGTGTGCAAGAGCAAGGTCAGTGAGTTAGTGTAACTGTGTTTGTTAGCCTCTAAGCTCTTGGGGATTATTGGAAGCTAATTGCTTATCAGCAACAGTGAACTCTTAAAAGTTAGCTGTGTACCAGTGAGTTTCGAAGTCAAATAGATCAACTCATTTAAGACTGTTCAGGTATTTGAAGTTAAGGCTTGATGACTTTGCACTCTCCTTTTTTCCTTTTTTATAGATCCAGGAAGTGAACTTTAACGTAAACAGTTAACTTTGGTCTGAATGAAAAAGCATTTGTTTTTGGACACGTGATGTCTGATTTTATCTGATTTTAAATGTGCTGTGATTTGGCGTGTACATGTGAGATCACTTGTGTGTGTAGAATCACTGTACTGAAATACATAATTTGGAGTGGAAAGACATTCATGAACTAGATGGAGCTCTTTTTTTAATCTCTGCTGCTCACAAGCACAAAATCAAGACTTTGAGTTTCAGGGTGCAAGTATCTATTGACTGGCAGCATTATGAAAGAGTCAAAACAGAGATTTGATTAAAATTTAATCAAAAGATTTTATAAGCTATTTATGAGCATACACACATGCACACACACACACTTTCTGAGAAATTCTCTCTGGCTGCAGTATTTTCTGAGAATTTTAAAGAACAAGTTCATTACTTTACATGCATTTTCATCCATTCTGCCATGTCTTTGTTAGCAAAAATGTTATAATCTTGTCACAGTGATTTTTAAAAATGTCTTATATATGTTTTAATTACAACAATAAAATAAGATATTTGTGTTATTTTTCCTAAAGGGATATTATAAAAGAACAACAATGAAATGAGAGTAATGCCCACTCACTGACTTCAAACCCACAGTTCAATCTTTTTCTTCAGCTAGATATTTCAGTGCACCTTGGATCTTTGTCAGGTCAAAATGTTTTACATGGAATGAGTCTGTGGGTGTTACGCTATCTCCATAACTGAAAATATAATTCTGCAGAATTTTCAATCTGAGAACAGAAATGTGTTGTACCTGTCACAGTGGGAGAAGCAATGAGCTGACATATCCTTCCAAAGTGTGAGTGCACTGTAACAAAAGGTTAAGGTGGATATGAGGGGGAGACATCTTGAAAAAAAAGAAAATCTTGTGTTGCTGAAATACTCTGGCCGACATGCTACAAGCTAACAACATTCAAACATGATAAAACACAGCTTTTCTGTGATGTCAAGTCCAGTGCCAGTGCTTTTTTCCGTTATTTTTGTGCCATTGCAATCCACTGAATTATTAATCATAAGCAGTGCCATTTTTTATTCCGTGTCCATGCTTTTTCTAGACTTGTATACAACTTCACTCAGCACTCAGGTAGCAACTGGCTAAAAGGAAATCTTTCCTTTTTGTGTTTGTTGTTATTTCTTTTTCAAGCGTCCAACCTCTCCTGTGCCCTGTGCTGTTTTCTTTCCCTGCCACATCTCAGCCATACACACTTTCTGTCATTGCAGTTGTCTATCCCTAATAAGGTGACAAGTTTGTGACAGGAGATCCTGCTTGATTTATTGGGTGCGCTGTGTTCTTTTGGTGCATATCTGACTTGCATCTTCTTTTAGAGACATTTAGCACTTTCTCATCACCCTCTCAAGTGTTTTTGGAACAGGCTGTGGCCTAAAAAAGTGAGGAATGGTATATTTTTTTATATAACTTGTTTATATAAAACACTATGTGCAAAAGAATCTGCTCTTAGAACCAATGCAACCATACAGCCTAGACATTTATTATTAACTTTACTTGTACTTAATACATATATTTTTTAATGACTATTTCAAGAGATTGGTCATTTTCTACAGGAATAAACAGTTAAAGAACTCTGACTGACAAAGGAAGAGATAGCATACGACACAAGTCTATGAAGTCCATGCCTTTTCTCATTCAAAAAAACCAAACAACCACTGGTTAGAACCAGTATTCCAAGTCAACAGCATCTTTTGACAGAAACCTGACATTGTGGGGAAGCTTAAGTGCTGCTTTGCGTTTTCTGGTTTTCATGCACAATGACTCCTTAGGGCCCTTGCACTAAAAGCCATTAGCGCTCCCAGTGGTGTAAAACTTGCATGAATCTATAAATCTTTCAAGGCAGTGGATTGGATTTGTACTCCTGATAAAGGATAGGTTTTAGATGAATGCTACTGGAGTTGAATCAAGTTACCAGCAGTACAGGCTCTGATGTTTATTAAAACAGTGAAAGAACATGAAAACTTCTCTAAGGATTTGTTATTCAGAAACTGCAAAAGCATCTTCAATGGATGGATCTTTAGCACGGATGGTATCTATCCGCTGTATCATGTAAAATATTTAGATGTTACATTTTCATTTGTATAAACCAAGAACATAGGTCTTAGTTGCATCAGTTCTGGTTAGAAACATAAAAAATGAAAACAAAACAAACAGATGACATAGTTCTGTCATAAATGCCTAAATCAGTCACTCAAACAAGCAACAACTGCAAACTACATGCTCCCCATACTTGTCTAAGTTTATGTCTTTTGCCAAGATCTCCAACTTTAACACACTTTCACAGATCTGCAAGAATTAATAAGCATATGCAGGTACTCTTAATTGCTATGTTTCTATACTATTTCTATGTTCTGCACTTTTAAGGTTACCTCTGGTGTCTGCGGTAAAGAGAGACACTGAACAGTGCTCATGCCAAACTCTGAAGGACAGTAGGAGGGGTAGACAAATAGGGAGGTGGGAATCCAATCGCCCAGCGCAAGGGCGAATTATCTGACCAAGGTGCTGAGAGTGGGGTGTCTTCAGCCACTAATTGATAAGAGCCTTCTATCTTTAGTAAGCAGCGGTGTTTGGCTCAGAACATCAAAACCTTGGCTGTGGCTGAAAGGCTTGTTGTGTCCCACTCCCTTCTCATCCTAGGCTATCAAGGGAGGGTAAAAGTCAGGATGTCACCTTGCCAGGGGGTCACTTCTGTACTTTCCTGCCTGTAATGCTGGAGTTGTTTCCACTAATGTGAATTTGAGCCTTCTAATTCTTTGTGCTATTTCTATCATGGAAAGCACCTAGCACACATTGTTTGTAGATTGTACAGCGTGTGCAAATATATAATAGCAAGATAAATCTACTGTATGCGTAGGAAAGCACTTATACAAAGGGACATTTTTCAAAATTGTACTTTACGATAGTTCAGTTGGAAAAGAATCTGAAATATTATGGGGCTTTTTTTTCCCAGCACATGGAACTTCATACTGTTTCAATATTTACAAGTACAAAAATAATTGTACCTCATAATAAAAAGTCATTTTTAAAAGCCACCTGAGATTTTAGTCCAAAGGTCCTGCAGGCTAAAACAATGCCACAGCACATAAATCATTTCGAGATGCTCACTACTAACCCTCTCCCAGTGATATTCAAGATTCAACATTCCTTTGATGCCATTGTGTAAAAATTGCTAAATGAATTTGGACTACTTATAAACATTTATGTCTACAACAGACAGATGAGCACACTTATTCATCAAAACACACAGACATACACACAGACATACACACAGACATTACGCCTGTAAAATGGCCACAGTACTATAAAAATATTGCACATATAAGATAATTGTGGATATGTGGGAACAACTGATGTAGCTGAGTAGCTGTTGAAGAAAGAAAAACATTTAAAAAATGGCACCACTTAATGGAGCATTACTAAATTACATAAAGGGTTCATACATCTGTTTTCAATCAAAGCAAATTAAAATGATCAGATTATGACAAAAAGTAAAAATTTTTTTTTTCTTTGTTTTTTTTTAGCTATGGCCATTTTGGATGGTTAATGTACATCTGTTAGGTATACTGCCATTCTTTTATTGTCATCAGAATATCTGTCAAAAGGTTTAAATTGACCTAACGTCTCCCCATAGAATAAAATAGTTCAATTTTTGAATTAGCTTTTGTATCACGCTCAACCCAGAATGTGAGTTTTGAACAGAAGATGTGCATCTTATAAACTCTCTAACAAGTAGATGAAATCCGTGACAGTCTGCAATACATTCATTCTCCAAAGTGGAGAAAGGGAGCCCTTCAAATTTTAATGATGGCTAGGGTGGCATAAATCACGTCCAACCCTCTGGACAAATGTGATGTTTTTATCCCCACTCTAAGAAGGCTCAGAGAAGATTAATGTTGTTTACCACAAGAAATGTTACAATGTTACATTGCTATGTCTCATTGCAGCCATGTTTAGTCTAGACTCTCTACCAACCAATATGTTCTAGGCTCTATGCAAACTTAAAAAAAAAATAATTAAAAAAAAAATAATAATTTGAAGCATTGTCATCTGGTGGAATAAAAACAGAGAAATCTTTGCTTCATCTGCAACAAACCACAGTATGAAGGTATAGAGTACTCTGCGTCCACCCTGAAGCCCAGTCCAGGTTTATTCCTGGAGGGAACGTTAGTAATGTCACTTTACACTACCTCCTGGGCTGGGCTAAACTATACGTTTCAATGTGGGGAGGGTTGAGGTCTGAGATTAGATGGAAATACTGTTGCATGTTGTATTCACACTGGTAACAAATTAAAGAAAAAAATTAGGATGAACAACATAAACATTTTAGTGCGGTGTTAGGCCACCACATTTCACTTGAAGACCACCAAAGTATGTTGGTGCTGATTCTACAGGTGTGTTGGAGGGGTGGAACACAATTTGTTCAAAAGATAGTCCCTTGTGTAATTTCCAAATGAAGAATGTAAGAGTGCTGTTTAAGATAGATACCATAAGCCTTTATTTGGGTTGACAACTGGTTACTGCTGAGGCCAGACACCATGTAGTTGCCATGTCATTGTCATGCTCAAACTATTACTGACCTCACATGTTCAGTGGCATCCCATGCCCTATGGATGGGACCATTGCCATTCTCTAGAAATGTTATAACAATATTTAAATATTTTATAGAATAAAGGTGATTACTCGGAACAACTTGATAATGATTTTCACACCTTTAACCACATAAAACGAAACTTGATGGTGGAGACACACCTGTGTCCAGAGCCAATATTTTTGATGTAAAAATTTGTGATGTATTTAAAGTGTCTTCACACAATGTGCATGTGCGATTTTACACAACAACTACTAGACACAAAAAAGAAGAAACTGGAACAATATAAAATCAGCCTTTGTTAGATCATGGATCAGGCTGGTCATTTTATAGGACTGTTATCTCCTTCACACCCTCTGAGCCCACAAACTCACCCACCCAGCATAGTTCCAGCTGGCTCTCCTGATTTATCATTCCTTTCATGGAAACTGTAGCACATCATTGGTTACAACCACTTTTTTATTATAACCATTTTATCAAATTTTGGTTGCTTCCATTTCATTTACCATTATTGTAAAAAATAAAAAAATAAAATAACACTGCTTCTGAGCAATGCACACATCTGCATTAAATTTAGCTTAAAGGTGTTTTTTTTTAAATATAAACAATTACTGCTTTTCCCCCCTTTTTTCTATTTTTACTCACAATTGCATGTCTCACCATTTGTTTTAATTATCATTATCATTATTATCTACATGCCATACTCTGCCATACATTTTGCATGTATGGTCATAAAAATGTGTCTATCTATCTATCTATCTATCTATCTATCTATCTATCTATCTATCTATCTATCTATCTATCTATCTATCTATCTATCTATCTATCTAAGTAATATATGTATGTATGTGTATATATGTACTGTATATGTGTATAAATAGACATATGGATGGATTAATGGACTCTGTCCAGTCCCACTGTTTAATTTTACATGTCTAGATGCCAAAATGCAGTAGTGTTATTAGGATCAGAAGTGATACAATATATTAAATATGGATGACCAGGAAGCAGTTTAACATCACATGTCTATATGAATCTGCAGTGAGAATGTAAAAAAGTGTGCTGCAAAATCCTAACAATACAACATACAGCATTAACCTCCTAGGACCTGGCGTCCACATATGTGGACATCACATTTTGGCTTGTCTAGACCACAATACTAAATTTTGCTCTACAAGGGCCTGATATCCACTTACGAGGATATACTGCGACTGTTCTATCGAAATTAAAAATGAATGTCCTCATATGTGGATATCATTTTTCTCAGAAACCAAATCAGGTAAAAAGATAATTCTTTATTTTTACATTCATCAGGTCCCAATCAGCCCAAATATCAAAGAGAAATAAAAAATGCATGCCATAAAAGAGTTCGGGTCTTGGGAGGTTAAATTTGCTTTACGTTACACAATCTCCACCATTTGCTCTTAGAACTGAAGAAGCTTCTCGGATGAGAGGTGAAACGTCTTCAAGAAACTTAGAGAAGTCCAGACGCTTTTCTTTCCAAGCTCCTCAGACTACCATGACCTGGATGACTGAGAACCTTCACAGACGTTACACAATATTATGTCCTAAGTGAAATGTGTATAGAATATAAATATATCCTTCCTGTTCTTTGAATATTTATGGTGAAAAATCAAGACAAATAAATAAAATTGCTTGTGTAAAAGTCACTAAACCTGTGAAAGTAATGAAAATGTGTCTTTAGGTGGCTGGCTAATAAGAGAATCACTAATCAAACATGGCTAGTGGAGCGAACATGTTTCACATTTCAAAGAATTCCTCTGTGTGGTAATATAATTCCCAACTTTTCAGATGTCAAGACATGTCTAACTGTTTAGTCAGCATAAGAACAATGAATTGTGAATAATCACATTCCCGGGAATGAAACATTATACAATTTTATATTTTTCTGTTTCTATGCGAATGAACAAATGTATTCACAATGTTTGACAAGCTGTAATGACTGAAATAAATTAAAACACGCCAGAGGTTTCTGAGGGGCACAATAAACTGATGAACATGGTCATTATTAGTAATGTTAATGCAGATACTGTCTGTTAATCTAGTAGTAGCTGTGATTATAGTCAATACCTGCAAAATCAATTCATCGAAATGTCAAAACTGTTTCAACTAATTCCTTGCAACTAGTTGACATAACTATTAAAATAAAGAAATATTATAAAATTATTGAATAAAATTATTTGATAATGGGGTGTCTGTATCCAGTAAGGGTCCTAGGCTAGACCCCCCATGCTAACCAAGCCTACCGCAGACATGAGCGAGAGAGATAAATATGAAGTCATACCGGCTTGGATTAATAAGGTCCGTGTCAGGTGTTGAGGAACCAGGGCACCCTGATGAGAAGTGGGCTACTGGAACAAGAAGGCAACAAGTATCTGGGGATCCCACAGGCAAATGGGAACCATTAAGAGGCCGCTAGAAAGCTGCAACCACCAAGTACCTGCAGAGGGTAAGGCAAGTCCTAAGGAGTCAGCTGAATGGTAAGAACAAGATCCAGGCTATCAACACCTACACCCTTCCCATCATCAGGTACCCTGCTGGGATAATAAGCTGGCCAAAGGAGGAGATAGAAGCCACTGACATCAAGATGAGGAAGCTCCTGACCATGCATGGAGGGTTTCACCCCAAGTCCAGCACCCAGAGGCTGTATGCTAAGTGGAAGGAAGGAGGCCGGGGACTGGTGAGTATCAGTACCACAGTCCAGGATGAAACAAACATCCATTAGTACATTAAGAAGATGGCCACAACTGATCATGTGGTTAGTGAATACCTCAGGCAGCAGAAACCCAAGAAGGAATAGGAGCAAGAAGAGGAACCATCATGAAAGGAGAGGCTAAGATAAAGCTATACTTAGTAATAATAATAACAACAATAACTTTATTTATATAGCACTTTTTAAATTCAGAGTGAGGGACATGTAGGAGGCCTTGGTTAGACGATCAGAGACGCCGTTTGCATTGTTAAGGTGTTAGAAGCTCAGCTAAATAAGCAGGGGTCTGTCCATGTAGAGCCATATATATCAATAACAGAATTTCAAAGTGGATTTTGAATTTCACTGGAAGCCAGTGAAGGGATACAAGGATAGGTGTAATATGTGACCACTGGCTAATTTTCATTAGCAGCCTTGCTGTTGCATTGTGAACTACTTGGAGATGAGTTATGGAGGACTGGGAGACCACATGAAAAGTGAATTGCAATAATCAAGACGAGAGAAAATTAAAGTGTGTACTAAAAGTTCAAGATGATCGACTGACAGTAAAGATTTGATTTTTTCAATATTTCTCAAGATGAAGGAAACAAGACTGGGTAACCTTTGGGATATGAGTTTCAAAATTCAGGTACTTATCAAAAGTGATACCAAGGTTTTTAGCAAATGAGTTGATGTTATTGGTGAGTGGGATGATGTACTAACTAATGTCCTTAGTGAAACTGTCTGGGCCAAGCACTAGAACCTCAGTTTCACCAGAACTGAGATGGAGGAAATTAGAATACATCTAATTAGTAATGGCAGA
>VVHJ01059934.1:0-15470 GCA_015107715.1 Tylochromis polylepis | reverse complement strand
CCCCCCTTCCCTTTTTTTTTTTTTTTTTTTTTTTACAAATTACACCATAATTATGCCTAATGAAATGATATTTTTTGCACTTCATATAGAGTATAATTTACATTGGGTCCTCTTTCACGTTGGCTTTCCCACACCTGGTCCTAATAAGTCAAAGTAATATGAAATGGGATTCTCAGAGATCAGTAATCTCATCTCGACTTGCCTTCCTTCTCTTCTACATGTTACTGATGTCTAGGTAAAGCTTAGGAAATGATGATAAAGAGAAACTGGATGAGGAGTAATGGAGCTAGAGTGGAACCCCGTGTGCTTCTGCTGTTGCTTTTGAAGTTTCAGTACAATGCCTCTCTCTTCACTTCCTATCTGCCTCTGACTCGGTCACTGTCTGTCATGCAGCTGACATCCATCGCCACAACTCACACTTGCCTTCCTTTGCTTTTGTACTCCTACACAAACGCAAACACATGTTTGTGAGTATATATAAATATGTACACGGCAGGTGGTGTAATCTGTGTGGTGTCTGTTGTGTGGCCACTAAGGGCCTGTCCTGCATACTCGGATAAAACTCTGCAGTTTGTCGAGAGACTGAACGCAAAGTAGAGCTAGGTGCACTGCACAGATGGTAGTTCTGTTTCTGAATTATGCATTCTGAACTTATCAATAATGATTCAGTATGACTGCAAAATATGCACATTTTGTAAATCAAAAAAAGCAACTACTCATGTAACTGCTAATTTCATTGACACTCCAGGTGGTTTGTGGGGTTCTCGAGAGGGTTCCCAGCACCCCTATTACGACAGGTTTAATTTTACAGTAGCTGATTTCACTTAAACTGCTCTAGAAAACAAAACCAAAAAAAGACCATTTCAAGTATGTGTGTAAGTTTTGCTTGTGCCGACAGCCCGTGATGAAAGAACAGCTGCTCAAATATGAATAGTTAAGGAACATGATCATAATCTATATTATATATAATGATAATTCTAATTACACAACCCAAAGGTTTGTAAACCTAATGCTCTGCTGGGAGTATTGCAGACAGTGCCCCCCTTTACCCGCTTTGATGAAGATACTTTTTATTTATATATAAATAAAAAAATGATATATTGATGTACTTGTTATCAGCTTGATGATATGCTGTGTTTCAGAGTTTGGAAAAATAGCAAAATTATATAATGTAGTTTTATGGCATTTTGTGCACTTTTGAAAGACAAGCTAAAAAAATATTACATCCAAAAATGTAAATGGGGGGGGGGGGAATCCCCCAAAAGCAGAACAGCTCCACTGATTCTTAATTACAGTTAGCTAATTACACCACTTTATGTTAAACCTTACCTAGACCCTGTACTGAGCTGCCAAGCTTTTTATTCTGACAGCAAAAGTTTCATCCATGATGCTGAGTGTAATTCTCTGGATTGCTCAGCTGTGTGCACATAACCCAACATGTAATTTAGTAGGAAGAGCTGTCACTGTTTGAATATGTGTGAAAATGACCTGCTTTTGAACAGCAAACCATGGTGGGAAATAACCTAACACTGACAGCATCCTGGATGCTGCTGCCTAGAAAACACAGTTGTACTGTTTATACTGTATTACAGGCAGCCAGTCACTGTCTGAGAGCGTGTTTACAGAAGAGCTGCCCTGTATATGTTTAGTCAGTCATACAGTAATATCACAGCCACAGTCACATACCACATGTTTTTATCTGCACATATGTTACATTCATACATTCACGCTCCTATTGCCAACATCTGCTATTACAGATGTGTTATTGTGTGTGATCATGCAGGGAGTGAGTTTCTCCACGCTTGTATGTCCTCAAGCAAGACACTGAATCACTTTCATGTCCTGCTCTGTTGCCACCACTGACTTTTGAGAGGGGAAAAAAGGAATTTCCTAACAAGGGTCCAAGAGAGCAACATTATCATTATGTGCGATTTGTAGTTAATTTGCTCCCTTAATGACACAGTGCTTCAGATCAGGGCCAAGGCATTCAGTGACAGAAGTTTAGCTGCGCTGCTGTTTCACCATGCTACACTCCCAAGGCAGTTGCTTGGATGATTTAAACAGCAACATATTCATAGTCATTTAAAGTCACAAGTAAGGGTGCTGTTAGAATATGTGGGCCACTTGAAACAATGTTTCTCTGGGCTGTGGTTAATTACTGTGATTTGAAGATGCCAGTCGAATCTTTATTGGTCATCTTCTTCAACTGTTTTACCCAAATAGCAACAGCAGTGGGCTCAAGAAAGAGTGGTAACTATGCTCACCAAATTCACTGTGCCTTGCTTAAACCTTCCCATTGGTTGGCTGCTCAGACACTCGGACGCAGGCAGTAAATGCAGTGACAGACAAACAGATTAGAGCAGCGTCTGCAGTATTATAAGTGCTAACATTCTGTTATGGTGAAGAGAGGGCTAAGCATGAAAGCAAAGCTGTCAGTCTACTGGTCAGTCTACATTCCCACCCTCACCTATGGTCACAAGCTGTGGTGGTGATCTCAAGAATAAGGTTATGGAGTGGAAATGAGCTTCCTCAAAAGGGTGTCTGGGCTTTCCCTGAGCGATAAGGTGAGGAGCTCTGTCCTCAGTCTTTCATACTGAAATGAGACCGTTGGGGTGGTTTGGGCACTAGGATGGTCAGATATAAATGTTTTAGTCATGTCCAACTGGAAGGAGGCTTCAGGGCAGGACCAGAGGAGGATGGCTGGGAAAGGGGAGGTATGGGGATCTCTGCCCCAGTGAACTGGACCCAGTTAAGAGGCAAAATATGGCTGGATGGAAGTAACAATATCACTGCACTGTTGGGATGATAGTAGAATGTTTGCTGTGACTGCACGATTAGAAATATACCTTAAAAACAGGCGGTTCACTTTTAAATGCCATAACGTCCCCTTTCCTGCATTATGCAGTATCCTCAACAACAACCGGCGTAACTTTCTCCAAAATGGGACATGGTATAATCAGGTCTGCCAAAGTCGAGGGAGTGCAGAGGAAAGAGTGGGAGAGGAGGACTCATTAAGTTGTCAGAGAGTCTTTGAATCATGGAGCAAAGAGACTAGGCAGGAAAAAAAGGGAGAGAGCGATGACTAGAAGCACTGACACTGTGAGGAAGCCCATTGCTTCCACACAAATTCCAGAATATTTCATTCAATAGAAAATTCTCACTGAAATGTAACCAGGAATTCTGTTCATATGGATGGTGCCACCACAGTTTACCTCCAATATAAATGCTTAGTGTGAGTTTAAGAAGTAATGCCATTTTAATTTTAAGGTAGGTCTTTATTGTCATCCTACAAATACTGTGCAGTGAAATTAGTAGAGTGCTACTATATTGAAAGCGAGAGCAGATAGTGTACTGGTATGTAAATAGCCCTAACAATAAACTCTAAACAAGCATTTTGGATGCACATTAACTGTATGCATATCGCATTTGGATATTTTATTTGCTACAACCATCATCCTTAACCCTCCAGTCACAGCAAAAACTCTAAACTGTATATGTCCATGAATGTAGAACCGTTTAGCATTGTTGTCCAACATTCCTATTCTGTGTTGTTTTACAATATGTTCCTTATTTCTCCCCATGATTGAAATTGTCACATCTATGTGCTTATGCTAGTTATTTAAACATAGTAGGACATTCACGTAAAACATTTCAGATTCTGACTGACCCTTTGCCAGCTCATTCATCACTTTCGTCCGCGTGTCCTTGCTTTTACTTCCTGTTACTGCAGCCTAACTAACACTGATAAAGTGGAACTGTGTAGTTTTAAGACATGCACTTGGGTGATCTCATTTTCATGCGAGTTATCATCTACTGCTTAATGAATGTCCATGCAATAATTTTCTGCAGGTGATATCAATTTAATGGACATTCACTCGATAAATTCTGCAGGGATGAGTACAGCAACATAAAATATCAGGAAATCTTTTTAAAATCCCCGTGACCCTGTTATGGGGTATCGACATCGTATGATAATGTGTATCTGTGTGTGACTTGTGAAAGACAAAGAAGATCTTTCCAACTTGAACACTCAGCCTTTTTTTTATTACAACATGACAGACCTTGAATCTGATTTAAGTAACAAACTAAGAAAATCACGACTGTCATCTGAAAAGGAAAGAAAGAGGCTTGGACTTATTTTAGTTTCCAATATATTTGGTAGTATTTCCAAGAAAATCCAATCCTTTTTTTCCATCGGGAAATCTCAAAATGACAAGCAGTGATTGGAATGAACAGATGTTGCTCTGTGTGCAGTTTGGTCTCAGTGACTATCGTTTTAATTTTTATTCCAGCTGAAGGCAGTATCGCATATGTTGCAAGTCTCAAAACTGCACCCGAGTATATGAGGGCTTTTAGAATATACAGAGGCCTGGGGCAGCTGTTCCTTGCCAACTCATGCAGAAGGAGAATTTCATCAACTCAACTGCAGAAAGACTTCCAATTTCATGCCTATCATTCCTGCCCTTAGGGTGAAAGGGCATCGGCAGAATACTGTAGTGGGCTGAGTTTATTTAAGCTGAATAAGAGCACACTTTGATGTTCCAGCT
Organism: Tylochromis polylepis; assembly: GCA_015107715.1. NCBI lineage: Eukaryota > Metazoa > Chordata > Actinopteri > Cichliformes > Cichlidae > Tylochromis > Tylochromis polylepis. The sequence continues at coordinate 10,923 of VVHJ01059934.1, read as the reverse complement.
CAACACTGAGAAAAAAGAATGAAATTGTGGGGTTGTTACATTTACAAGATTCAAACTTGTAATTTGAACAAAATAATTTCATCTTTCTAGGTGAACGTAATTGAATCGTGTAGGATCTGCATGAAATTCGGCAGCTTAATTTGTTCTTGTTGAGATGACATGATACAATCTAGTCAGAGTGGTTAGCCGACTAGACTCACAAAATTCACAAGATCACACGAGATTAAAAACCACAGGAAAATCACTGGGGTTAGAAGAGGCAGACAACCGTACACACACCACGTGTACACTGTTGCTATTTATTGTGGTTTAACCTGTCAAGGACAAAAACGTACAGAAAATTCTGCATCAGGCCTTGTAATCACTGATTTCCTAGTGTTTTTAAGGCTGGATTGACGGCGTGGTGGTGTGGTGGTTGGCAGTGTTGCCTCATAGCAAGAAGGTCCTGGATTTGATTCACAACCTTGCCAAGTTTGCAGTGGGCTCTCTCTGGCTACTCTGGTTTCAGTTAAAAGTCATGCAGCTATTATGGTTAGATTAATTGGTGATTCTAAATTACCCGTGAGTGCAAATGGTTGTCTGTCTCTCTGTGATAGGCTGGCGACCTGTCCAGGGTGTACCCCGCCTCTCGCTCTATCACACCTGGGATCAGCTCCAGCCTCCCTGATAAAGATAAGAGGATGAATGGAGTGGAAGTTGTTATAAATCCATTAAAGTTTTATATTCACCAGACTCTAGACTTTGTCGAATACTCCAAAAAATAACTCTCTAAATAAACTTAAAATAATCATGGAAAGGATTTCCACATTAATAAATGATTTCTATTAGCATGAAGTATTTTTGTCAGACTTAACTGCAGTACATAAGTTGATTCATCATTAATTAATTAAGGTGGTCCAACTCAAGTACATTAAGTTGGAATAACAGAATTGCATAATGCTAAAATAAAGCAATTTAATCACGTGGAAATTCTTTCCATGATTTTTTTTTTTATGTTCATTCAAAGAGTTCTTCTTTTGAGCGAAGGGGAAGCGGACTCTCAGCGGGCCAGCACTCCATGAAAGCAGTTCCTGGGTTGGCCTGTCATAGTTCTGTCCTTATATTAATGATGTCAGTACATCAATCATTTAGATTTAGCAATTCAACCAAGAGCATGCCTTTTAGATTAAAGGGAAAGTATGCTTTATTGTGGTGTTTTCTTTGGATTGTGATTATGCTTATTTATGTGGATGATGGGATCATTTCTAAATAAAAAAACTGGTTCAGATGGGCTGAAAACGTGAACAAGCAGATGATGGTGCAAGCTGATAACACATTTACTGAGAAGAGCAAATCAAAGGTAATGGTAAAATTGCAGTTCTGAATGTCCACTGTAAAGATGCATCACTGCTTATAGGCTCACTTTCTAATGCAGTTCAGGGTTTTTAGAGCATTGCATAATATTACATAATATTGATAGATGTTTTTGGATCAGTATCTCATGAATTTTAAAAAAAAACATTTAATGTGCTTCTGTGTTTTAAGGGTTTATCTCATCATTAAATAGCCTAGCGCTGCTTCTTGCGGCCTAACTGAATGCAGCTGAGCACAATTTATTTTTCCACATACGCTAGGGGAAGCTAAAGTACGACGCTCAAAATACGACATGTAAAAGCTTTCATTTAAATAACCCGCTGGCTTTCAGCAGGCATTTCACATCTTCGGTTTAATTTACCTAATACAACTGCTAACTAAACCAGATAAAGGTTAGGAATAGTACATCCCCACCTAACAGGAGCGTTCTGAATATGGCTTCGATAATCTGAAGTCTGTTTGAGCAGCTAAAATGATCCATGCAGGTCTCTGCTACATGGCATCTCACAGGGATATGAATCATTTAAAATTAGTAAAATATGCACATTTATTTGCCAAACTTAGTTACAGTTCCTTTCTCTAATGGGGTTTGAAACAGTAATTGACAACTGCGTCTTTTTTTATGCTAAGCTGGGGAGGCAAAGCATCTGCAGCTAAAATGAACATCCAAAGCATCATCCAGAGTGAGTGGACCTAAATAAATTAGGTAAAGAAGAGTGTGGTGCACATGATGCTGCTGAATGTAGCAGATTGAAGAAGGAGAAGGCCATATGTTTCTCAGTTGGCAAGGCAGCTCCTGTACATCTGTGGTTTTCATCTACAGTCAGCTTGCTGCCCTGTCTGCATGGAACATCGTGCCTGGATCATCAAGTCACAACCCCTGGGTAGAAATGTTTGGTGGGCCATAGCCGACTTTGTTTGAAAACCAGGCTTTTTTTCTTTAATAATCAGACATATCATACAGCAATGCATATATATATATGTACACAGAATAATGTAAAATGGAGACCACTGTGCCTTAATGGAACTGGAAAGTGAAGGAGTGTGTGTGTGTGTGTGTGTGTGTGTGTGTGTGTGTGTGTGTGTGTGTGTGTGTGTTTTCAGAATAATATATGCTTCCTTTTTTTCCCTATTTGCTTCTTGGATGGGTCGCCAACTATACATGGTCATATTCCCAGAAAGGTGTCTGAACATGGGTCTCTTTACCATAGTTCAGTGTTATGGAAGCAGTTTTATGCTCTTATTTCATATTGTACAATAACACAGAGAGAGAATGAGAGCTTGCAGAGATGATTCGGTAGTGTTAATGCAAGCTTGTTGGTACTGGTTTCATCATATGAAATGTAGGATTCTGGAATCCAGGAATTAATGCATCTGGATGGAGAACATCTCTGGATTGTATTATGAGGGAAAAAATCAGACTGGTTCTTATATAGCACTTTTCTACTCTACCTGAGCACTCAAAGCACTTTATACAACGCGTCTCATTCACACAAGTGTTTTTTAATGTGAGTGCTTTATATCTAACAATCACACACACTGATGGAAGCATCAGAGAGTAACTGGGGTTAGTATCCTGCCTGCATGCAGACTGCAGTCATTAGTATATAATCTGCGCTACTTTCTGAGCTACAGCCACCCCATTGTATAAGTGCACAAATGAATGAGCTAGTTTTTTTTTTTTACTGCTAAGTAGAATATGTACTATTTTACTGTTCAAAAATGTATACATAATTACCCTACACTAAGCCTGTCATGGTCCTGGCTCTGTGACCCAGTGTTTTGTGTTTTTGGTTAAGTTGATTTTGTGACTTAGGGTTTTCTGTTCTGTCTTTCTAGTTCTTAGGTTTTGGTCCCTGTCCTCTGTGCTCCCTTTGTTTCGTGTCCCTGAGTCTGTGTCTGTATGTTCAGTCTGTGTGTTTCTTGTTTTACTTTGAAGGTCTGTGTCTTTGGTTAGTGTATTCAGTTTTGCCTTCCTGTGTTGTTTTGTTAATTAGGTTCAGCTGTGTCTCCCTCCTGTGTCCAGTTCCCTTGTAATCTTTTGTGTATATATAGTGAGTGTTTTCTTGTGTTCATTGCTTGTCATCCTGCTTGTCATCCCTGTGTTAACTCTGCGCGTCTTCCCATGTGCAATACTTTCAGGTTTGTCTCTTAGTTTTCTCCAGTTTAGGTTTTCCTTGGTTCCGTTCATGCCATCTCCACTTCTGTTTATGTCCTCACCTCCCGCTAATAAAGTTTCACTCGCTGCAAACCAGTGCCTGCATTTGGGTCCTTTTCCTCCCTTCACACAACTGCCGTCGCAGCTGTGACAAAGACCTACAAGCAGAGTCACGTATGTTTGTAGAGGAACTCATTACTGTGCCCTTGTTTTGGAGAGTATATGAGCTGTTTTTAGTACAAACTGCGCTGTGTTTATTCAAATATTTAATGCAGCCTTCATAATTTGCTAGAGACAAATTATCAGTTTTAATTCGTCCCACTAATAATCCCAAATATTTCATATATCATGAATGACAAGAAGCAGCATTAAAATTAGCTGGAGGCAGCAAATGGTTAGCTTTGTGTTCTGCATTAGAAAGAAATATCAAAATACCCATAACTATCACTAATTAAATGAGTTTTGATAAATCAAGCAATGGTTTTAGCCATACACCAGTTTCCCCTGCTTCGGCTTACCACAGGTCCGCGCTGACAGTCTTCAGTGATGCCTTGGTTTTATTACGCCCATTAAATAATTATCTGGCTCTGTCAGGACTTGCATAAATACAGTAGCCAGACCATGTAGACTGCCTGAGAGCCTGTTCACTGTTCCACTGACTCTGATAACCCTTTTGGTATGATCGTGGTTCTGTATCTCTCGTTTACTCACTCCTTTCATTCTGTTTCTGAAGATGGAAGTCCAGCTCTAATCTCTGCCCCTGTTAAACACTTTACTAATGAGTTTCTGCCTCTAATCTCTAGATTCAATGAACATTTTGGATTTTGTAAATTATGGTGCCCATCAGTATTGAAGCTCTTTACCTTACAGTGGAAAGCACCTTGAGGCAACTGCTGTTGTAATTTGGTTCTGTGAAAAATAAGCCTGCATTGGATTGGATTTAAAGCATGCCCTTCTGGATGATAAAGTAGAGTGTGCTTTATTGTGCCATTATTGTGTGCTACTCCATGCTCATGATAGCTGATTTTAAAAAACTAACATGGCAACAGCTAAATCTTTCTGCTTCAGTCTTTCTGCTAACAGATGGGTGCTGCTATGATGGCTACATCCATCTTTTATAGAAAGTCAAATATCAAAGAGTGAAACAGAGCATAAACAATATAAGAATGTGATACGGTGAAAGGAACATCAGAGTCCAGAGCTGTGTTCAACCCACCTACCTAGATCAGATGGTTGAACCCAGTCACCCGCATCAAAGTCCAGTCAGTGAGTAAATCCCTGCATTGAAGTGCACTGTTCTGTGCTCAGCACAGTCAGGCGGGTGACAAACTAGGCGTCGGCGTGACTGAGGTGATATGAAGAGTGGTGATGTGCTTGCTCAGCTTCATCGTTTCCCTCTCATTCTCATGTCTTTTATCCTCTGATTTATTTGCCTTATCAGCTGTGTGTTGCTCTGTGACCTGGCATTCTTACCCTGCATCCCTCAGTGGGAGCGCCTGAAAAGACACATTTTCTAAAAGCTGTTGTGAGCGAGCACACTCCATGGCAGGTGGCCTCACTAATTGGACAAGGAGAGGTTTAGGGCGAGTTTGAGACAGCCCTGTCAGGCTCCACTTGGGTTCTGAAAGAAGCGTGGGCAGGAGCTCGCATTTACCACATTGGATGGCAAGATGCAGTAAGACGTCTGGGAGCTATTTGCCTCAGCGTAGGGGTAATGAGAGGGAAAAGGCGCCTGTAAGAAAATGGGCTAAGGCACTGTTTTCTGGACAGAGTGACGGTGGATGGAAGTACAACGGATGGAGGAGAAAAAGAGACACAAGATGAATGTGTTTCTTACAAAAGTCCACCCTAATATAATGACAGGTGACTAATCATGAGGTCTTATTAAGGCGCCACCACATTGTACCAGAGCAGAGTTTCAGCTTCTCTCCACCTTGGTATGGTTTCTCCAAGTTTCTTAAACCACGAGAGAAGAACGGCTCACCATTCTTCCCGAAGATATTTGGTAATTTGACGTGAACAGTGAACTCATCTGCCCAAAATCCTCCACATGTGTTTCGATTCATCCTCATCAAAGTGCTTACTGACAGCTGTGCCCTGGGAATGGGTGCCATTTTAAGAGACCACTCCCAATCAGAATAGAAATGATTCATTACAGGATAAAGGTTACTGATCGGTACTGATTTGCAGTAATACTTACTTCTAAAAGGACAAGTACAATACTGAAAATAATGCAGAAACAAACAGCTGAGAACTGCCGTCATTACAAAGTTTGTTCAGTAGAGCAGCATCACTGCCACCTTTGCTATAGTACTCTTATCACAACCTACAACACGGTTTAGCACCACAGCTAAGTAGTGGTATATAGTCAAGTGGTGTCTTTACTAAAAGTTGTCAATGTGCTGGAAAGTTAATAAATAAAATCCAATCATTTCCCCTTTTTCAATTTAACATATAAGAATATTTGTCTGATAGTGAAATTGTTTGTCCCCTAAAACTATTAAAATATTTAACAGTCTTGCCTAATCTTAACCTTGTTCACATGTATGGATGGATTAGCATTTGGTGGCCGGCGTGTTAACTTTGGTAGGAGCCAGGCTAGTTGTTTCCTTTTGTCCCAGCAAGCTAATCAACTTTTGGCTATGGCTTTGTGGCCAGTGTGGAATATGAACCCAAAACTGAGCAGACTGAACGCCATGTTAACCATTCATCTACAGCCTTTAATTGGAATGGTGGCATTTTCAGGTGTGAAAATGGGCCTACTTACCTGAATGCATCGTGGAATAATCATATAAGCCTCATATTTTATCAGAGGTATTGTTACACCCTGCCACATATTCACACACAACGGCCTCATAACTCAACCGTATGGATATGGGTGCCTTTTATCGTTTAACACAAACCAGGGACCAAAACAAAATCATCCACACCGCCCTCATTCATGAAGTTCTTTACAAGCCCAAACATTACACCTAACAGGTGCATTTTCCTGTGTCAGTGCAGCTAGCCAAACAACGACAAACCACTTACTGCCTAAGAAATAGAGAGTGAAACTCATAAAATTCACTGTTGCAGCCAGGGGTTAGTTTTAGTGTCCTTATTTTCCCCTGTGTTATTAGTTCTGTTACTAGTTAGCTAACATAAACTAATGTAAGTCTACTGACCACAATCAACCAACCAACCCACTGATATAAGATGGCACTATACATGTTTTGAAAACTTTAAGCCCTTATATCCTAAATCCAGCTTCACAGACAGAGTTACATCACTGTCAGGTTTTGAGAGCAGGGCCCCATGATGTAAATTTGCCTTTATACATGTAGTGTTTCATGTCCACTTTAAAGCTTTCCAAAAAAAAATCTACCTGTCATTATTCCTATGACATTTTTCAATCATTCTTCCTTAATCCCTTCTTTTCCACATTCAACATAACACATTCTTTATTCATAGTAATTTAACCAGTTTTCTTATGGCTCAGCAAACCTAATTTAACAGTCACAGCACTGTGGTTCAGTGCTACTTACTGACTGTTAGAAAATAAGACAGCGAAAGCATGCTAAATAGGCCTTTTTGCACTATACCTACATAGATAACTGTTACTTTGATACTGGGGGAAAAATGTGATCAATCTCAGTTAATTTAGATCATCCTCAGTTCCTATGTTTATACAAGTATGTGAGAGATATTGGCGCTAAGGATAACCTTGAGAAATGAAAATCACACAGTTTATAATTATACATTCTGGAGGAGGTTTAGCTGAGTGGTAACTCTAAGGAGTGTCATTTCTGATGCAACTCCATAAAGCTGTTTTTAAACTTTCTAAATATGATGTAAATGCTGCAGTAAAGTATGATGAATTCTTGACAGACTAATTCGATCCAATGCAGTAGCTTTGCAAGAAAAAAGATATATATATATATATATATATATATATATATAGAGAGAGAGAGAGAGAATATAGAAAACATAGCCATCATGATGTCCCCCACTGGTTTTGAACAAAGCATTTTGAGCCTTGACATTTTCTGTTATGTTATGGTACTAGAAGAAACCTTATTAGTATCAGTGGGTGGATTTATCAGTTAAGGCTAGGGAGCTTGGCTATCAAGCTTGCTAGTGCAAACATTCATAAATTGTACAGTTGCAGTGCGCTATTGTTGCTTAATAGGAACTGATAAAATACTACAATACCATTCTCACACACTGAAGCACAAATGTCTTGGACAGGTTAGCAACTCCAATTAGTGGAAGGTGAGGCCTAGCAAACAGCTAGCAGCTACAGTTTCCTGTTTAAGGACACCTGTGAAACAAAGTGTCTACACTATGAACTCCAGTGATAAAAGACAAAAAAAATCCAACATACAACATATAGTTGACATGAAAGGCAAAACTTTGAATATCCTGGCTAAAAACAGACTATAAACACGCTCTTTCATGGTGTAAACATTTCAACATGGGGATCTATGGTGACTGACTCACTTTTGGTAACAGCTTCAAGTGGCAATCAGAGGAAGTGCAATCCTTGGCAGCTCCACAAAGGCTTCATGTTTCTGCCCTGGAGGCTGATGCTTGGTTGGACGTGTGTTACAGGGGTGTTGTTTCCTGCCTATGGTAATGTCACATATTGCATCTTTAACTTGTGCCCATCGTATTTTAGCCACAGTAATAAACATGTTCATGCAGTTATGTATCCATTCAGTGTCGTAGCACAAATGTCATGAGTGCTCTCTGCTTGGTGTGGAGGAAGCTGTACAAAGTGTTTCAAAGTACAAAGTGTTCACGTGGGGGTAAAATCTAGACCCCCATGTGAAGACGGATAAACGATGGATCAGATGGGTGTAAGGGTGGCCCCTGGGCTTCACAGCTCTCCAGTTCCTGCCAGGCAGTCCCAGATGGGTTTTCAGTCAACACATACACAGACACACAGAGAGCTTCAGAAAGATATAGTTTGATACCCATTAGCATGTAATTTGATTGCATATGCTCCAACGCACACATTTCTGTCCTTGTGAAGACAGCCAATGACTGATGAATGATGTGTTCTCAAGCTTACCCTAACGTTAACCATCACAACTAATCAGAACCAAACCAAATTCTAACCCTAATTCTAAACAAGACTCAACCCTTCAATAGCAGTCTGGATGCATGGGGAACGCAAAAATGGTGGCAATAGTCTTGATTTTTTTTTCAATTCACTTCAGTTTTATTTATACAGCGCCAAATTGCAACATCAGTCGCCTCAAGGCGCTTTGTATTGTAAGGTAGACCCTACAATAATACATACAGAGAAAAACCCAACAATCCCTATGAGCAAGCACTTTGGCGACAGTGGGAAGGAAAAACTCCCTTTTAATGGGTCAGTGTGTAGTTTATAGTCCTCACTGAGGCATACAAACATAATCCCCCTACACATACGTACATGCATTTTCACATACATACATACATACAAACATATTTTCTGTATTGTGAACACTTCCACTGAATGCAAACGAATCACAGCAGGGTTGCCAACGCTGTATAATGGGTTTAATAATTATCACTATTTGCATCTCTTGTTATTTTTGTGCATTTCCATTCTGAGCCATGAAATGAATTATAAAGCTGTGACAGATTCATACATGTGGTGGCAATCTCAGCAGTAGGCTCAATGCACTTATGATTGTGAACTCCTCCCTTGTCACAGCAGGCAGCTCCACAGAGTTCGCACGGCTTCCCTTTCTGACACTGGCCCAGAGGGGACTTCTGGCTCTGGCTGGAATTGAACCAACTACCGTTTATTTGTAAAGCAAATGGGTAAACCACTATACCGGTGGTTCCCAAACTTTTTTCCTAGGCCCCCCTTTGTTTTACAAGAAAATCTTCGCCCCCGCAAAAACACATCCTCCAACGACACACGCCCATATTTTGTTTTCAAACTCCATTGCAGTTTATTTCACACCTCAAACCTTTTGTAAACAGTTAAACAAATAAAAGTAAACTGCAATAAATTACAGGCTGCAATAAAATAAACTACTACTCTTTTAAATAACAGAAGAACAAACCATCTTTATGGTGTCATTATTTTACGTGTAGTTGTTTTTTTTACTGTGTAAGAATATTCAACATTGCTATCAATACATTTTTCAAAAAATGCCTCTCTGTGCAAAATGGGTTTAAAAACATAAACAACTGTGGGGTACTGTTTGTCCGTGATTTGGACAGCCCAGTGCTGGGCTGTCTGTCGGGGATACCTACCTTGGCACCACCGTTGTGCAGGTGAAGCCAAAGGCGAGATATGCTTCATCGTATTTTCTGGTCTTTGGTTTTGAAGCATATTTGGTGATGCTTCATCTTCTGCTTTGTGTTTGTGTGGGAGCCCCGTCAAAAACCTGTCCATTATGCTAGCAGTGTCCAAGAATTCTTTTTTTATTCATACCGTGCCCCCCTGCAATGGCTCTGCGCCCCCCACTTTGGGAACCACTGCACTATACTATGGAGTCACCAATTTGGACATGACAGTAGACAATAAAAAAATAGTAGTTTATTAGGATGACAAATTCCTGACAGCTGTTCATACAAATATGGCTGGCTGCTCAGCTGACCTTGACTGAATAGTTTGTGATCAAACCATTTGATTCAGAGTGCAAATGGAACTGACAAACTCTTTGTTTGTCTGAAGAGTGTAAACAGCTGCTGCAGTGCCTGGTTGGTTTTATCAGCTGGAGATGCGCTTTTGAGAGTATTCAGAATTACACTTATTATATTCTATAAATTTGTTCATCTTAGTTTACTTTTGTTTTACAATTTTGAGACTAATGTCACGCCATAAAACAAGGCCTTTAGGTATGTCTGTGAAGGTTCTCAGTCATCCAGGTCATTGTAGTCTAAGGAGCTTGGAAAGAAAAGTGCATTGAAGAGAATGGAAACCTCAACATTGAAGTTTATCGGAAGCCCACACACACGGACCAGTACCTCCTCTTTGACTCCCACCACCCTCTGGAACACAAACTGGGAGTAATCAGGACCCTACAACACCGGGCAGAAAATGTTCCCTCTAAGCCTGAGGGAAAAAAGGGAACACACACATGTAAAGGAAGCTCTTAAAACATGTGGGTATCCTAACTGGGCTTTCATCAAGTCAGCAAAGATGCACAGAAAAGAAGATCAGACACCAACTAAGGAGGATCAGAAGGACAAACGCAACAATATTGTCATCCCCTATGTAGCCGGTTTATCAGAGGAACTCAGTAGAGTCTTCTCCAAGCACGACATCCCAGTGTACTTCAGACCCAGCCACACACTCAGACACACACTGGTTCATCCCAAAGACAAAACTCCTAAACACAATCTTAACAACGTAGTGTATGCTGTACAGTGTAGCGAGGAATGCTCAGACCTCTACACTGGAGAGACTAAACAGCCACTTCATAAAT
>VVHJ01059932.1:0-10000 GCA_015107715.1 Tylochromis polylepis | reverse complement strand
GTTGCCGAAAGTGAAAAGGAACCAGTATCTGGATGCTGCTCCATATTTGGTTTCTGCAAAGCGTGAGTTTTGCACCAATTACTGTGGAAAAAAATAACCCAAATCAAGTTTTTTTAATTCTGTGGTTAGGGAAAGAAAATCCATAAGCTGTAACTGGTTGATCGGTAAAACCAATGTGGGCAAGACAGTGCACACAGCAGCTTGTGGATTCCACAGTACTATCATGCACCTGCTTTTTGTATATATACACTCTAATTGTCCTTACTTATATACCATAAAAAATCGAGTGTGCCAAATTATTATTACAAATTGGGTCTTCTTTTTTTTTCTGTTTAGTAGCCATCGTTTCTATTGGTTATGATAGCGGAATAATTGCAATAAGTGGCATGGAAGCACTGAACCAATACACCAAAAATGGAAATGGCCTCAGTACTGACCTCATTATAGCGTTCATTCATCAGTGTCTTTATAAGATTAATTGTTTCCTCTATCTGCTGCATTAATTCAGTCATGATGCTACACAGCAGTCTCTGACCTGACGTTATCTTACATGAAAATGATTTTAATGAGTTGCACACAATGGGCCATAAAGATTACAAGTATAGGTAGAACAAAAAAAAAGAAGCACTGGTATTGGATTGAGCATTGCTCAGTACCCAGTAAATGGTTTGGCCAGATAATTAAGAATTCTTGTAGTTAAAGTTGCAGTTAAATGTAAGTTCAACTCTCTTAATGAACAGGAAACCTCCTTACAGTTATGGTAAGTACAGTGGCCACTGTTAATTCAAGAAGCACGAGGGATTGTCATAATGAGCAATTCTGATTATTATAACATTAATAATTATAATACAACTTAGACTATATGGACAAAAAGTATGGGCACATCCATTCTGAATCCACAGACATTAATATGGAGTTGGCTTCCTCGTACTGCTTTCCCATTTTTCTGGGAAAGCCCTCTATGAAATTTTGGAGTGTCTGTGTGAATTTTTACTCATTCATCCAGAAAAGCATTTGAGGTCAGACACCAATGTTAGACAAGACAGCCTGGCTCTCATTATTCATTGAAGTTCATGCCAAAGGTGTTAAAAGGGGTTGGAGCTGAAGTAAGGGTTGTGTGCAGTCCAGTCAAGTTCTTCCACACCAGACTTGATACCTTCATGAACGCTGTTTTGTGAAATGGGAAACAGTCATGCTGGAAGAGAAGGGCCTTCCCTAAAACTGTTCTCACAAAGTATAGAAGGAAGCATGGAATTGTCTGAAATGTCTTGGTAAGCTGAAGCATTAAGATATTCTTTTACTAGAACCAAAGGGCTCAGGCTAACCCAAGGAAAACAACCTTCCTTCACTAAACTTTACAATTGGGCAGCTTTCTTTGTCTTGGTGTTTATCAAACCCAGTCTCATCCAGCAGACTTCCAGATAGAGACGGGTGAGTTGTCACTTCACAAAGCTGCTCCAGAGTCCACTGGTGACGTCCTTTACATCACGTCACCTGATGCTTGCCATGCAGATGCTCAGCCATGGAAACCCATACCATGACGTTCCCAGCGCGCAGGTTTTGTGCTGATATTAAAGACAGAGGAGGTTTGGAGCTCTACAGTTATTGAATTCACAGAGTGTTGGTGATTTTAATGAGCTATGCACCTCAGCACTTGCACACTTTGTAACTTGACATAATCTGACACTTCGTAGCCAGCTTGCATGGCTAGGTACTTAATTTTTATACAACGGGACTGAACACACCTGAATTCAAAGATTATGAGGTGTGGCCCACAATGCTTTTTTTCTAGAGGGTATATATACATTTTTGCCTTTGTTTTCTCTTGCAATTTAGATTAAAACCTGTATCTAACAGATTTTATTATATTTAAAAAAATTGACGTAGCCTCCTAGTCTGAGAAATGTTGCCAATAAGCATCTTTTCCCAGGAAATTTTTCCAGGGACTTCTGGAATGAATCACTGTATTTCCACCACAGTGATTATATGATGATATTTTACCCTCCAAAGAAGTCCCTGCAGAAGGGTTATTATTTTCTGATAGTTCAAGAACTGGGGCTTTCAGTTAAACATTTCTGACTGGTCAAGTAGCCCGCTTGTACCATTTTGGGCCAGTCTGTCTTATGTCATAATCATTTTCATGATATTTGGTAAAATTCAGTTTACCTACTTTAAGGTATATCACAGAAGCTGTTGGGTACTGTTTGTAAACACTACATTCAATTTTGGAGCTGTGGGAGTGAGAACAAGAGCAAGCAGTGGTGGTCGAGTGAGCTAGAAATGAATTTAGAAAGGGAAGAGAGAGGGGGAGGTGTTAGCAAAAACAAAGTGATGAATCAGAGACATAAAATGTTATTTTCTACACAAATAAACATTCCCACACCTAAGCACACCAGTTTAAATGCCTTAAACTTCCATTCTGGTGGGCACAGTGGTGGAGTGGGTAGCATTGTTTCCTCATAGTGAAAAGATTACTGATGTGAACTCCAGCCAGGACTTTTGTACGTCGAGTTTGCATGTTCTCCCTGTGCCTACACAAGTTTCCTCTGGGGGTTCTGGCATTGTCCCACAGTCCAAAGACTTGCATGCTAGGTTAACTGATGATTCTTAATAGGCCATGGAGGAAGGCAGGTCGACCAGTGAAGATGCAAGGAGTAGAGGTAGTGAAGGTGGATGAGTTTAAGTACCTGGGGTCAACCAGTCAAAGCAGCGGACAGTGTACAAGAGAGGTGAAGAAGAAGAGGGAGCAGGCAGGGTGACATGGTTGGAGATGAGTGTAAGGGGTGATTTGTGGACAAAAAGACAGGAGATCGACCTGGAGTTGAAGATGCTAAAATGTTCATTGCCAGTTACCACGAGGGACAGAATTAGAAATGAGTACACCAGAGGGACGGCTCAGGTTGAGCAGATTAGAGAAAAAGTTAGAGAGGCAAGGCTGAGATGGATTGGACATGTGCAGAGGAGGGATAAGTGTATATACTGGACAAAGGATGTTGAAGATGGAGCTTCTAGGCAGGAGGAACACGGGAAGATCAAATAGGAGATTCATGGATGTAGTGAAGGAGGACATCCAGAAGTTTGGTGTGACAGAGGAGATTGTTAGGCATAGGATGAGATCGATGCAGAGGATCCGCTGTGGCGGGAACAACAAGGGGGCAGCTTAAAGAAGAAAAAGAAGTTGGCCATGGAGATGACGTAGATGAAGTGCTTGAAGACTATATAATAAAGTGCTGTATGGTTAAAATGTAACATGTAGTCTAAAGCACTTTCACAGTCATTAAGACTAGAAAACGGCTATAAAAATGTATGTTAGACTCCTTTTTAACAGCCATCAGTTTAAAAAGAAGTTCAGTTGTATAGAAGTCTATGAAGAGAATGACTTTACTTCTCAGTTCATTTGTGGCTTCAGTAAACACTAATCTAATCAGCTCCCAGTCACTAATTTCAAGTCTTATTCAATACCAGCATGATGCTCATTGTGTAAATCACAGTCATATTTATACCAGGATGTCATTTAGGGCAAGTCCACGTTGTGGTTGACAAGTCTGTATGAGTGTGTAGTGCCACTGGTTTCTCAGTCAGACCTGACCTTGATTCAAAAGCATAATCTGGGCCCTAAAACAGGACTTCACAAACCACTGGGTGGCTGGCCGTTCCAACATTTCACCTATTAGTCTTGTTTAGTATGTAAATGATAAAAACAATACACAGACGTTTTTAAATCTTCAAATGTGACAATCTATAAAACAAGGAAAAAGTACTCCTACAACACTTGACACGGGCACACACACACATACACATTCACAAAGAAACACCATCTTTCTTCTTCTGTGCAAAATCCAAGGTCAGTTGAGGTCTTGTAAGAAATGAAAGGCCCATGTTTACCTAAGAAGAAAGCATGTCAGTGAGCAAGTCAATTGTGCAGCTGAGTGGTTACATAAACCCTCTATTTTTCTTTGTCTTTCTCCATCCCCATCTCAAACAAAAGCCTCTTGCCGGGAATCATTTAGTATGCTTGTTTCTTGGAGCTGTAGGCAGTCTGTGACGAGAGCTAAGAGAGTGTGACCTGCCTGAGATGGAAACTGAGACCAACAGTGATAGAATGAAAAGAGCTCTTGAGCCATCAGCAGTGAGTACCTTCAGAAAGAGGAAAGGCAGAAAACAGAAGCGAGAGAGAAAGACTGAGGGAGAGACGGTGTGAGACAGAGAAAGTCAGACAGATAAAAGACGGGAAGGGAGGCAGTGAAAGAGAAAATGTAGCAGGAGAAAGTCTGACAGAAAGAAGGATAGATAAGGCCGAGTGAGAGAAACAGGCAGGAAAAAGAGATAAAACCAGAGTGGGAGCAGAGAAGGGGGAGTGCAGAGAGAAGGGACAGAGGAAGAAAGAAAAGCTCAGTGGTGGGCGAATTGCTCAGCAGTAACTCGGGCACGAGCTTACGTAGAATTTAATATAAAAAAACACGCACACTGGCAGGGAATCATAAAATATCATAGCCTACGGCGTTGTGATGCATTTTGCTGAATACATTTGGAGAAATAACAAAATCAGGACCTACAGATTTATGCGCACACACTTATAACAACTCATGGCCCTGTTGGCTCAGCTGACCGCTGGACACCCACTCTGTGACTCACCCTGAGGACCAGACCCACCCACGGACTGGCTTAACGTCAACAAATCTCTCCATCTCTCCTTCACATGTGTTTAGGCCTGCCTTCATCCTCGTTCCTTTATTATTAGCTTCATTTCTACGTCACATTTTCCTTATTTAACAGAGTCTCTTCTGTTGCAGCTCCTATCCTGTTGTTGTAGTTTTACCCATCATTTCTGTGGATGCGGTGAAAGGGCAAGTAAAAGCAAGATAAATGTACAGACTGTAAACAAATACCCCAGGCCAGTCAAACTTACTCTGAAGGTCAAATTAAGGGCAACAATAAAAATAGGACCCAGGCTGTGCACGGTGACCATTCATCACACCCTATCATTTGTGAAAGGAAGTGCTGATACCATTTGCAGACTGCATGCAAGCAGTGCTTACTAATCAGTTTTATGAAACAGCCCACTGTTAGCTTGTTTACAGTCTGTCAGATTGTCTGTTTCGCTTGCATTTTTTCCCCAATTAAAAAGCATTTATGGATCTCTGCAATTAAGTGTGAAATGAGTGGATTTGCCATTTTTGTGATATTTACTTTTTAACCCCCCTGAAACTCACCTGTCTTCTGCATGTAGCTGTGTTCAGCATTAATTATGGATAGCGAATTTTGTTATGGTAGAGAATCTTACAGCAAGCTGCTCATAGTATTGTGCTATGAGAATTCAGTGTCAGTATTGCTTCTTCCTTCATGAATTAATCATAGGTTTCTAGTTTGCTATAGCAAAACCATAGCACGCTCTGTTCATATTTCCTACTGTGACATACCTGCTCTTAAAATCTTTCCACCTGAGTGCCTGCAGCAGCAGAAGAGGGCTAAAAGCTTGAACATAAATTAGATGGTGGACAAGAAAACACAACTGAAAATGGATAATTCACATGTATAAATCTACTTCTTTTCAGTGTCTCTGTTTATATGCAGAATTTCTTCAACTCAATCATAAAATGTTGTGCAAACAAACACTTTTTTCAGTCTGTCCATCATTCTGATCAAGTCTGGTAAGTTAACTGCATAAACTTTGGTGAAGTCAGCAGATGCTGTATTTTAGTAGCCACCGAACAAAAAGACTTATGGCTGCCATTTCACTGTATTGCGCTAACCAATCAAACCAAACAATTAGTGATATGGCTATTGTGCTGACAAAATTTTCAGCTGACATGGAAGCTGAATTTGGGGTTGTTAGTAACAGCTGACATACAGCTGTTTTTCATGACAAGATGAGACCATATGGTGACTAAAGAGTACAGTCATCTGAAAAGGAATGTTTTCACATGACTCTATGCAGTCCTGTGAAAAAACGGCTACATCCCATGATTCAGTAGCTTGTAGGAACCACCTTTAGTAACAGCTGACAGTAACATGAAATAGCTACTTTCTTGGCCCACTGTTTCTTAAAGCGTTGCATCAGTTCATTGAGGTTTGATTGCATTTGTTTATGCACAGATCTCTTAGGATCCCACCACAATATTTCAGTCAGGTTGGCATCTATATTTTGATTGGGTCATCGCAGGACCTTCATTTCTTTGTTTTTCAGTCATTCTGTTGTAGATTTGCTGCCATGCAGGGATCATTGACCTGTTGTATGACCCAGTTCTGGACAAGCTTTAGTTTTCACATGAGACTCTAGAATACTTTAATATAGAGAGGAGTTTTCGGTAAACTGAAGGACTGCAAAGTGCCCAGGTACTGTGCTGCAAAACAAGCCCAAATCATCACCACTCTACCACCATGCTTGACAGTTGGTATGAGGTGTTTCTGCTGATATGCTGTGCTTATTTTTCACTGAATGTGGCACTATGTATTATGGCCAAACATCTACACTCTTCTGTCCCAAAGACATTGTTCCAGAAGTCTTGTGGTTTATTCATATATAACTTTGCAAAGCTGTGCTGCCATGTTCTTTTTAGAGAAAAAAAGGTTTCCTCCCTTCCAGACAAGTCATACCTGTTTAGTCTTTTTCTAATTGTATAGTCATGGACTTTAACACTTAACATGCTCACTGAGGCCTGTAGAATCTGAGATGCAGCTCTTGGGTTTCTTGCACTTTCTCTGAGTATTGCACAGTCTGACCTTGGGGTGAATTTGGTGGAAAGTCCACTTATGGGAAGATTGTGGCATTGTGTTAACACACACCTGAATGCTTCAGACCTGCAAATTGCCAAAACATCTGCTTTTAAGTGTAGAGGTGCTCACACTTGCTAATGATGAGTTAATTAAGTGCATTTGATTAGTAGCACCTGGCTGCTACTTACCCTCTTAATTCCTATGGCAGTGGTAAGGCTTTACTTGCACAGAGCCCTGTGAAAATGCTCTTTTTCACATGACTGTATATCAGTCTCATATGATCCTAATTCCTGCTGCTATCTTTATGTAGATACAAGGAGGATGGCATCCACAGCTGGACCTACCCACATGACCTGGTTGAAATGCATGTTGAAGTAGTAGACAGTCATTCAGAGACCTGAAACCAACCTAATAAACCTCTCAGCATTTAAGCTGATGGAGTCAATGGTCAGCTTAACAGCAGTGCTCAATGTTAATCAGTGAGTGCTAATTGCTCGCCTGGTTTTATTGGTAACAACAATCAGTGGACTGTTATTTAGATCGAGTGAAAGCCGTTTTAATATCCTCCACAGTGTTACACCTTCCCCACTGACCTGGAGAGCTGTAGGCGTGCAAGACAGGCCCATTGCCTCATGTTGTTTATGCCTCGCTGCAAGTCTAGCATCATTGTGGCATAGCTGGCACGAGGATTTATCAGCCCAGACAACCTCTTTCCACTCATCGACAGTCTACTGCTTTTGTTTCTTATCTCACTGTAAATGCCTTAAGGCGGTTCACCGTGGACAGGAGAGCTACCCTGCATGCCCATCTGTTGTTATACCCCCTTTCACACTAGACTGCACCGGATTGTGCGCTTGGAAATTGATTACTATATCCTACAATTGTACTGTGATGTTAGATGTCAAACACTGGACCTTTGATAACTTGTTATGGCCCGAGGCAGGAAGCGTTCCCCACATTCATCTTCCAAGGCCGTCCTCCCTAAATAGCAAGGGTTTTGAAGAGGTGCATATTGTGCGGGGTAGTGATTGTCAAAGCTCGCGGCACCCACAAACAAGTCTGTAAGAATCAGTTCACATGCACAGCAACTTTCGAGAAGAAACTGTGTGTAGTTGTTTATGTAAAGGTAAGGAATGGCCCACTTTTTCTGGAGGCAAAGGATGTCTCGTCTTCTCATCTCCAACTGTACGCTGTGCCTCAGACTGTTGAAACGCTGTTAGAGAGACAGTCCACATGGTGTGGCGGCCTCGCTGTGACCTGTGGGTCTTACCTGAGGCGGCGCCTTAACTTAGTGTTCCTTGTTTGTCTTCACCCTGATGCATTGCAGTGTGAATGTCAGGGTTGTGCGTCATCAGACAGATGCCTTGTGTTACTTAAGAACAAGTTTGACGTGGACTAGAGTCACACACAACCAGGACAAGTGAGAGAGGTCGCTTTACTCTCAGAGAAAACAAAAACAAAATTCCATGCATTTACCAGACATCACCTGCAAGGTGATTGCCATCTCTCTCTCTCTGTTATCACCAGCTATCTAGTTTTTTCTTGTAGTTAGTTACCCTTGCTGTTACATGTAGCAAGTTCAGACAAGAATTTAAGTTACATTGAAAAAGTTTTTTTTTTTTTTTTATAAAACAAAAGAAAGAAAGACATTTCGCCTGTTCAATTTTGTGCTTTTGTAACTGAAGCCAGTTTAATTTTATGGAAGACTGGAGCTTTATATCAAAAAATAATATAAAAGATAGGGGATTTTAATTGGTAACCATATTGGTTTTGTTATCTGTCAGTCAAAGCTTGTCAGATAAATAGCTTCCTTCTATCAAAGCAGAAATGTTGCGTTAAACTACCTTTCATATAAGGTCAAATCAGTGTATCATATATTAAACACCCATGTCATTACTTGTATTAGTTTTTCAGATACTGTTAATGCTTTAATCTTGCACACTACAGTACTGTGCAAAAGTCTGTTATTATACAAAAAAATCAGTGACAACAGGTTTTCTGGAGTGATGAATACAAATTTTAAATTTTCAGTTCAGTTCATTGTCAGTGTTAGGTCTAATAATCATGGTTAAAGTTGTCATTGTTGAATTATTGAAGTACTGTTGTGCATATTATAAGTTGCTACGCCCATTGCTGAAAAACATGTTATGAGACTGTGACCACACACACACACACACACACACACACACACACACACACAGAGATAACTTTGTACATAGCTCCTTCTGTCTCACTAATACTAACACGCCCAACATTTCCTGCATACTATATATGGCATTATGCCCTGGCCAATAGGGAAGTACGCTTTGCAAATGCTTTATGAATATTCATTTATACAAACAATAAAACCAACTCGCAGAGAGAAGCAGGTTGAAGTGGGTTGGAGATCCTTGCTTCCCTCTCGCGAGTGTAAAAACTTGAGCTCTGTGTGATCTCGTTCCTGTGTGAGTCTCTGTTTATCCAGCGGGGTTGGAGTGAAGAACTCTGACAGTCAGTGTGTACAAAGAATCTACAATGGGTACAACAATGAGCCTCTACAGCTATCTGTAAAACACGGTTGAAGCTCTGTCATGATTTGGAGCTACATTTCAGCCAGTGGTGTTCAAGATCCTGTCAAAACTGATGGAATTATAAACACAGAAAAGTATCAAAAGATTTTGATAGCATACAATTTGCAATACCATCTGGAAAGCATCTGATTGCCAACAGCTTTATTTTTCAGCATGACAATGATCCCAAACACACTGCCAATCCAGCAAGAATGGATTGGCCTCCCCAGAGCCTGAAGCTCAATATTATTGAAGCAGTGTGGAATCATCTTGACAGAAAACAGAAAAAAAGGCAACCAACATCCAAGTTTTAAATGTCCTTCAAGAAGCACGGAAAACTATTCCTGAAGACTACTTAAATTTTCAATTAAATTCAATTTTATTTATTTACCTCAAGGCCCTTTATATTTTTTAAGGCCCTACAATAATACAAAGAAATCAAAGAAAACCCTAACAATCATATGACACTCTGTGAGCAAGCGCTTTGGCGACTGTGGGAAGGAAAACTCCTTTTTAACGCAAAGAAATCCTCAGCAGAACCAGGCGGAGGGAGGGGCATCTATCTGCCGCAACCAATTGGGGTGAGGAGATGAAGACGGGACAAAGACATGCTGTGGAAGAGCGCCAAAGATTAATAATAAGTAATAATTGAATGCAGAGTGGTGTACAAACACATAGTGAATAAAAAAGGTGACTGAAGAAGAAACACTCAATGCATCATAGGAATTCCCCCA
>VVHJ01059922.1:0-12841 GCA_015107715.1 Tylochromis polylepis | reverse complement strand
CCTTCAGGCTTAGAGGGAACATTTTCTGCCCGGTGTTGTAGGGTCCTGATTACTCCCAGTTTGTGTTCCAGAGGGTGGTGGGAGTCAAAGAGGAGGTACTGGTCCGTGTGTGTGGGCTTCCGATAAACTTCAATGTTGAGGTTTCCATTCTCTTCAATGCACACGGCACAGTCCAGGAATGGCAAACTGTTGTCCTTTGTGTCTTCCTGGTGAACTTGATGTTTTTATCCACAGCGTTGATGTGAGCAGTGAAGGATTCTACTTCCTGGGTTCTGATTTTGACCCAGGTGTCATCAACATATCTGTACCAGTGGCTAGGTACTGTCCCTTTAAAAGAGCCAAGAGCCTTTCTTTCCACTTCCTCCATGTAAAGGTTGGCTACAATAGGTGACACCGGGGAGCCCATGGCACATCCATGTTTGTGTCTGTAAAAACCCACGTTGTATTTAAAATATGTGGTGGTGAGGCAGAGGTCTAACAGTGTGCAAATCTGGGGTGAAGCTGGTTCTGCTGTCCAAGGCGCTGTCTTCTTGTAGTCGTTTTCTGACAGTCTCTACTGCCTCAGTTGTAGGTATGCAAGTGAAAAGAGAGAGACTACACCAAAGGACACTGTGGTTTCATCTGGGTCAAGTATAAGTTTCTGCACCTTGTTGGTGAAGTCGGTGGAGTTTTTGATGTGATGCGGGGTGTTCCCCACAAGGGGTCCTAGGATGGTGGCAAGGTGTTTGGAAATGTTGTAGGTGGCTGAGTTTATGCTGCTAACGATGGGTCTGAGTGGGACCCCTTCTTTGTGGATCTTTGTGTTCACTAGAAGTTGTTAGTGTTTCCAAAAGGGCAAGAAACGTTCTGTTTTCAAGATGCAAACTGTCAGTGCTTGCTTTTGAAAAGGTGCCTACTTAACTTTCAAGTGATCAAGTGAGGTCAGTTATGACTCAAGTCATATATTTATTTGTGTTCTGTGATATTTTTAATTATAAAAAAAAGTTTCCTGCCGTGATGAATGTCAATCTGCTTCCTCTAGTTTCCTTGTTTGTTTGTTTGTTTGTTTGTTTGTTTGTTTGTTTTACAGGAACTGGCTCTTTGGTGTAGCAAGCACCAGAGTTTCATAACAATATAAGGACACTTTTTGGCACAACGCTGAAACAACAGAATATAATTTTTTGTTTTGAATTAAAAAACAAAACAAAACAAAAAGACTGTCTTTATTGTTCCGCATGAGGGAAAAGTCATCTTTGTAGGTAACTGCGACATTTTATTAAAAAAAAAAAAAAAAGTAAACCAACTGGCTGAATCAGGTACAATAATCAAAATAAAGTAGATAAAATAAATAACTAATCAAATTAAACAAATAAATAATCTGGTTACTTTAAAATAAATTATTGGGAGCTGAAACGCCTGATTTCCACACCTCCTCGCGCTGTGTGAGCGACGTGCTGACGTCACGGTCGTGCGTCGCTGTGGAGGAATGTGCGGAAAGTTGTGTCCACTTTTCTCCGTGCGCTGTTCGTCGAAGGGAGAGAGAAAAACTACAAGCAGAAGCAGAAGTCCAGGAAAAGTTCCGTAGAGTTCGGACGTGAGGAGCCGGTGAGTGTCCGGGCTGCAGGGCGCAAAATGACGGGCTGAAAGCGCATGTGTGCGGGGTTTCTTGTCGGAGCGGAGCGGCTGCAAAGTTGAAGTCAGTTTGGGGAAAATGGAGGCGGTAAGGTGGTGAAGAAGGCGCTGTCCGGGGCTGATCAGGACCATGGCTAACACTCTAACACATCGACCCACACTTTCCCCACATTTCCCCGGCTGCCAGCCGCAGATTCACCGCTGGAAAACAGCTGGAAAAGCTCCTGCAACACTTTAGATCGACTCCGAAGTGCCGCAGCAAAATGTCGCTGTTTGATTCGCCTTGTGCGCTTCCGCAAACGAAGTTTGGTGAAACTTCGTGACGATCTGAAATGGTGGCTGTAAATTACAACGGTAGCTTTACAGCCACCATTTTTTTTTTTTTTTTACACGAGTAAAATATAATCACGTGGGTTCGAGTTTAAAGTGATTTAGTCAGACGTCGCAGGAAAAGAAATCGGAGTGAGATTTTTTTTTTTCTACAGAAAATAGTTCCTGATGTTTTTAGTCCTCAGACATCCACAAGCTGTGCAGATTATCGCACTTTCACTTTTTAATCCTTCACCTACTTAAACCCTAACCTTATTCCCGCTCTGACTTTATTGGTTTTGTTCCAAATCTGCTAAACAAGTTTACTTTCGCCACTGCTAATTTGTGCTCGACAGATTTATGGAGGTATTTGTGTTTTTATGTGGCTGACTTTTAGGTTTTAATCACTTCTGTTTTTCCACCATAAATTCGGCTCATTTTCTCCTGAATAACTTTGACCTTTAGTTGGTGAGATGTGGGGTTTCAGTCGCTGCCAGGCGGCCTCCTTCCCCCCGGGGTGGCCCTCTAAACTTGGTGTTTTTCCAGAGGGACTTCTGCATGTCTGTGGCGCTGTCGACTGAGCCGTGGTGCTGCTTTCAAAATGGCCGACAGAGCGATGCAGTGAAAGTTTTCAGTCGTTATTTCAGCGTCTTTACTGCGGGATGTTTACTGTGAGAGGAAGGAAAACCATCCTGTAAGGACTTCCTCTTATTTCTGTGAGGCAAATTCCTCTCCCGGGAGGCTCAATGATTAGTAATAACCGCTAATATTTAAAATTAGTACGTTAAAATGACGTAAGCCTCAAGTGACCAAGCTATTTAAGCGACTAACATGACCAACGAATCGCTTTTTTGTTGTTTTACTATGAAAAATATTTTAAATCAAATCAAATGAAGGCCCATTTTTAAACGTTTCTTTTACAAGGACTTAAAACACACACACACAGATTGTACCAGTAAAGTGTATTTATATAGTCCGAGTATTACAAATAAACAAAAAAAAAAGTTTGTCTTTATTTTAGTGATGCTGGGAAAAGAATACATTTTAAAGTTAAGAAAAACACTGTTTCTATGACACATTTTATTCCACGTAGAAGTACATTGGTGCTCATTTGTTAACTGCGTAAATCGTGAGTAAGAACAGTTCACACACAAAGCAGTGATTTATCAGTCATTTTATACCCGACTGTGTTCGTACTCTACCCTCAAACTTAGATGTAACTCCGACCGTGCGAGAGAACAACTGGCGGCCCCTGTCTTAGGAAAACAACACAAGTCTTTAAAGTGAGAACTACTGCTAATAACAGTAATAAAACTATTGTTGTTATTATTGCCCTTTGGTCATCATTTACAGTTTTCCAAAAAGTAAAAAAAATAAAATAAACAAACCATAATGTCTCAGTCATCCAGGTCATGGTAGCCTAAGGAGCTTTGAAAGACGGCAACTGGACTTCTTTAAATTTCTTGAAAATGTTTCACGTCTCATCCAAGAGGTTTCATCATCTCTAAAACCAAAGTGGAAGTGATAAAGTGGAACCTCGCTCTCCCCCCCCCATTTTCTTGCCCTAGCGGCGCAGGTTTCTCTCTTAAAACATCGTCACCACTTCTTCCGCTTCACCTGGCTGTAAACTTGCTTCCTTGTATAGAGAAGTGGTGGCAGTATGCGGATTGCACAAGCCTGTTGGTTCAGAATGAGTCTGATTTACTAACATATGCAAACAGGCCCGTGCACATGTTTTGTAGATTATTTTTTGCACAGGGTAGGAACATTTCCACTCAAATATTCAGAAATGAGGGCCATGAGCTTGTGTTGTTTAACAGAATTAATAATGTTCATCATTACAGATGAATGTAGATTGAGAAAAACTGTTATCTGCTGTCTTTGGCAGAGAGGATTTAGAAAGCTTCACGCTCAGTGTTACACATAAGTTAAAAGAAAAAATAATGAGAAACAAGAAACACATATGGTGGTTATAATTCTGAGATCGCAGTTATTAAAAATATCCCTCCCGTGTCGTCGTCCCTGCAGCTTTCCGTCTGTCGAGGCGAAGCGCTGAGCTCCACATGGCGGCTCAGCCCGTGTTCTCGCTCGACATGTTCCCCGTGGGCGTTCCCCTGATGGAGGACGGGCAGAATCTCAGCGACATGCCCAGGAACACGCTGCCCGCCCCTCAGCTGGTGATGCTGGCGAGCGTGGCAGCGGTGACGGCCGCGGAGAGCGGTGGCGGCGGCGGCGGCGACGGTGAGAAGGAGATGATGGAGCTGAAGACGGTGGGAGGCAGCTACTCGGACAGCGAGGACGAGAGTGTGATCAGGTGAGGAAGTGAGAACGAGTCCGACCTCGGCTTGACCCCCATATGTAACAGAGGGAAACTTTAACCAAACTGTTAAACTATTTGTTAACACAGTAATTTAGTTTTCTTGGCCAGTTGTGATGCTCCACGGGTTGGTTACTTTTCCTGGAAACATCCGGCTGTTTCTGTGTTTGCTTTTAAGAGAAAAAACCTTGAGCGACGGCTCCTCTGAATGGCAGAAATCATAATCGCGGTTTTTTCTCTTGGGCTTGCGTTTGGTGTAACACGATTACACTCGCAGGGTTCCTGCAGGTCATTAAAAAGTCTGGAATTAAAATTAAGGATACTAAGATCTGTAAGTGTTTCATATTTCCCTGTGAAGTTGCAAAAGGCGTTACATGACAGCCTGTGACGCTCCCATGTGCTCCCAGTTCAGAAGCTAGTTATCTGCCTTTCTGCAAGTATATTTTGAATGGTGATGACAATCGTCAAAATGCTGTAGTTTATTTAATCTGTCACAGAAGTGAGTAATTTTGGCGTATTTTCTGCTGCTTTCAGCTGCTTCCTTGTCACACAAGGTTGCCCTTCCTGAGGCAACCCTGAAGGGGGTTTATGTCTCTGGCTGGAATTGAACCAGCGACCTTTCGTTCGCTAAGATAATATGTAGAGAATTAGTCTCAGAGGTCTTACAGAGGTTTGAGTGACAGGATGAATTTTAAGTGGCAAAGTATTTTAAAGCATGCTCTAGTTTTTCTGATTGAGATATTACTGATAATAAAGTAAAACCTGCGCTGTAGTACCTGATAGTAATATTGTAGTTACCTGTTTCATCTGGCCACTAACTCACCTGTGTGTGCGGTCAGGTATGGCTACGAGAACCAGAGAGATGCCGGTATTGAGAAGTATCCCGAGACTCTAGGCCCAGGTATCCGCGCCGTGGTTGTTGGAAATGGGACGGATGAGAATGAGAACGAGGATGAGGAAGACAAAGCTGAAGATCTGTCCCGCCCGCCTCAGCCCCGCTCCTCCGCCGCCGCCGCCACCAAAACACCACCTCCCCAGGGCGCCAAACGAAAAGAGGCCCTGCCTGCTGTGACAGAGAGCACGAAGAAGAAGAAGCCGTTCCACTGCAAACCGTGTCACTTCCAGGCGGAGAACGAGCAGGAGTTTGTGGATCATCTGAGCAGCCACAGCATCAGCAAGATGATGGTGGTGAACCGGGTGGAGGGGAGGAGCAAGACCAAGGCAAAGGAGGCGGAAGCACCTGAGGCCCCAGCAGGAGGGGAGGCCGAGAGCGGCGGGGAGGTGGCAGCCAATGCAGATGACATCAAAGGGCTGATCAGGTGTGAGCGCTGCGGCTACAACACCAACCGTTACGACCACTACATCGCCCACCTGAAACACCACAACAAGGAGGGTGAAGACCACAGGCAAGACCTGCACTTGTGCACTGACACACGCACACACAGTTCGCCTCCATATACCAGCATTTTGCAATAAAACACCATTTTTTATTTTTTTAACCGACCTGAGTGACGAATGTGTGCTGCCGTTATGTCTCTGCAGGGTGTTTAAGTGTACTCTGTGTCCATACACCACCGTCAGTCAGTACCACTGGAGGAAACACCTGAGGAATCACTTTCCCAGCAAACTGCACACCTGCAGCCAGTGCTCCTACTTCTCCGACCGCAAGAGCAACTACATCCAGCACATTCGGACTCACACTGGTACGACGACCCTCTGCGTTTCTGTCTTTTGCCTGTCTGAAGTCATTCGGGCACCAGCAGTGTCTGCATGCAGGTGGTCGTGGGACCTCAGTGTTGTTTTCTGTCTTATTTCAGGTGTTCGTCCTTTCCAGTGTCCATACTGCGACTACTCAAGCTCACAGAAGACCCACCTGACCCGACACATGAGGACTCACTCAGGTAAAACTGTCTGTAGAGGCTAATAAATCACTTGCTGAGTTGAATAATCACCCTTTGTATCAAGTATACAGCACTGCTCGATGTTGCTCTTAGCCAGCCAGAGTGAGTGGTTTGCTTTGTTTGTTTGGCACTTGTTCCAGGATTAAGCACATGGCGTAGAGACCTGGGCAGTTTTTTAGAGTAGTAGAGTATACAGCCGAGTTTGACACCCCTGGTCTAGATTCTGAAATGTACCTTTCTTTCTTATCTAGCTCATAGTTGAATATCCAAGACCTGAGAGTAAAACTGTTAAAGTATTAGTATTACAGTACTTGTGGTACTCGGGCTGCTGTACCTTAGTAGATGTAGCATGATATATGATATGACTAAACAGAATTAATGTCACTGATGTTATCGCTCTGTTTCTGTTCTTCTGACTCACTGTGAACATTTCTGTTTGTGTTGCTCTCACTGAAGCTGTCGCTGTTGGACTAACATGGTAACATCAGAACTACATGCTACCACCTCCTGTGTTGTGTTGCTGTGTGGGGCATTCACACCGAGGAGCAGATCAATCTGAAAACAGATCAGCGGGGTCAGAAAACGGCCTCGGATTTAAGTGGTTTCAGGTTTATCTGCTCTTCTGTGAACCTCAAACTCCTGCATGAACAATCCTGTTTCATTTGTTTGGCTTCCATCAGGATACACAAATAAGACTCTGTGAACCTGAATGATTTGATTAATAAGTTTGCAGATTTTACAACAAGACACAATTTATAGATTTGCTGACAAAAGGTTAAATATATATATATATTTTTTTTTTTTTACAACTCCACCTATAAAAAGCAAAAAACACATTAACAGAAATTTGACCAATCTCCACGTAACCAAATATTGTGAGGAGGGTAGGATGGTAAAATTTTGTTGGTGTGGTCAGCAGTATTTGCCCTCCCTCACTGTGGTGGATAAATGTTTGGTCTCTGAGCTGCAGCCGGAGACCCGTCAGCATCAGCAGTGACGATCCTTTAAAACAGAAGTTGATATTTGGAAGCTAGTTTGCTCGATT
This sequence comes from Tylochromis polylepis, assembly GCA_015107715.1. Classification (NCBI taxonomy): domain Eukaryota; kingdom Metazoa; phylum Chordata; class Actinopteri; order Cichliformes; family Cichlidae; genus Tylochromis; species Tylochromis polylepis. The sequence goes on along the minus strand of VVHJ01059922.1, from coordinate 5,658 downwards.
TCACCATGGAGCTCAATCAAAAAGCAGCAGCCACAATGGGAATTTGTCCACAGGTGCACGAGGAGACTACCTTGAAGTACAAATTGGTCAGATTTATGTATTGTGTGTTTTTTGTTCTTTATGGTTAAGAAAAGGACAAAAGGTTTGTGAATATAGACATATAACAGTTACAGACAAACATAAGGAATCAGTCTACTGACATGCATATGACATCCTCAAGTATCAGACTCACCTGCTGCATGAAACTTTTCTTTATCCTACCGCCTTCGCTGCAGGGGTGTAACACCTTCTCACTTTCTTGTGTGCAGGTGAGCGTCCTTTCAAGTGCGAGAGTTGTACCTACCTGGCAGCCAACCAGCACGAGGTGACTCGACATGCTCGACAGGTCCACAATGGCCCCAAACCTCTTTCCTGCCCCTACTGCGAGTACAAGACCGCCGATCGCAGCAACTACAAGAAGCATGTTGAACTCCACCTCAACCCTCGCCAGTTCCTCTGTCCCCTCTGCAAATATGCTGCCTCCAAGAAATGCAACCTGCAGTATCACATCAAGTCTAGGCACTCTGGCTGCAACGTTGCCCTGGATGTTTCCAAAGTCAAGCTGCGAGTCAAGAAACCGGGTCCCGAGAGTGCAGAAGAAAAGTCAGACTCTGGAGCAAATAAGCTTGATGATTCATCCAGCATTGAGGAAGACCTGGACATGGACAAGGGGGGGGAGGAGTCGAGTCCTATCAATCTGTCAATCAGAAAGAGCAATCGGCCCAGCACTGGCCAATCGGTACAGAGCGAAACACCTGACAAGGTTCAGAAGAAATTAACCATCACATCTGAGAAACTGCCAAAGGTGAAGGACAAAGTGGAACCAGAGAAAAAGATTACAAGACAGAAGAAGGTCACTGAGAGTCCGGTGGAGAACGCATCTGTTAAAGAAATCCAGACGGAGACAGGAAGTGTAGAGAACAAGGTGAAGAGACGAGCCAAGAAGCTTCCAGTAGAGAAAGTAGCTGTTCAGAACCAAGCAGAAGCACCCATAACCCAGAAAGACCCAGCAGAGACAGAGAAATCTGAGCAACAAAGACCAGAGGAGGCAAGATCAGCCAGGCAGAAGCTGGACAAAGAGGAACAAAAAGTGATGCCTGAGAAAGAGAAAGAAAATCAGAAGAATGACACCAAAAATGCCAGCAAGGCCAGAAAGTCTGGAACAAAGAAGTCTGAGAAGACTGCAGTTCACGTCAAACAAGCTCCACAGAAACCCAAGTGTCTAGAGAAAGGTCACAAGGAAAAGGTAGTCAAGGAAAAGGGCTTAAAGAGGAGAGTTGTGGAGGCTTTAGATCTTTCCAGCAAGCACTGCACTCCATCCAAGACCAGGAGGGTGAAAGCCTCAGCTGTGGAGGATGTTCAGTCTAAACCTGCCTCACAAGATCCCAACAAGGTAACTGAGTTCAGTCCGACGGCACACAAGTCCAACGGGGCAACACCTGCAAAGCAGAAGAAGACGAGGAGCTCCAACAAGAAAGCCACCACCCCTCAGCCTGCTGTGGAGCCAGCAGAGGGTGGAGCAGCTTCAATCAACAGTCCATGCTCAGAGGCTCCTGAAGTTTCTCCTCATCTGGACAACTCGAAGGAAACCGCTCACAGTGACCCGACAGAACACAGCCCTGCAACGAGAAACACCTCCACAAGTACACCTGCTCCATCAGAGCCTGAAAAGACTCCGAACAAGCCCTCGAAGAAGACGGATGTTTCACCCACCTGTAGCTCCGGTGAGGACACGCCTTCTCCTGCTGAAGAACAACATGCACCAACATTCCTAAAACCCAAGTCACCGCCTTCTCTGGTGCTCCCTGGGCAGCGAAGCAAACCCACCGAGCCCGAGGACGACGAGGGCATCCACAGCAGCCACGAAGGGGGGAGTGACATCAGCGACAGCGCCTCCGAGGGCAGCGACGACTCCGGCCTCAATGGCAACGGCGCCGGGTCAACTAAGATGCCCAATGACCCGGAAACACCCACCGATGAGATCCCGACTCCAACTGAGCTGAAGAGTCACATGTGCATCTTCTGCGACCGCACGTTCCCGCTGGAGGTGGAGTACAGGCGCCACCTGAACCGCCACCTGGTGAACGTCTATTACATGGACAGCGGTTCCCAGAAATGAGGAGCTGTATCCAGCACACCATTCATCGTTAGTGCCCATCTCTGCTTTAAAGTGCAAACACTCCAGTTGCGTGAAATAAGACTGCACAAATGAATCAACTGAGCAAACGTCTCATCATTTGGGGTCCGAGCACCAACTCTTCAGATTTAGCAGCCGATTCTGTTCAGTTATCACCAGATTTGGTCTTGTTTTGTTCAGTTTCCACAGCTTTGATTGACTGATTTGAAAACCTTCCAGGATTGAGATTGATGACGCTCCTGCGGAGTCCTGGAAGGAGGCGTCAGAGGGCTGTGTTAGGTGTTCAGACCCTTTTGAACTTTTACATGCTGGTCTGGTCTGTAGGGTAAGTTTGAGCCAACACAGTAGCATGTACATATGCTTTTCTCTCTCTCAGATCCACCTGAACTCTGCTGTAGCATGTACAATTAATTGTAACATCGTATCAATTATCACGACCGCCACAGAATATCTGAAGACCTTTTTGAAACCTATCAGTGTCGTAAAGTCGCCATGTAAGGGGGGGGGGGGAGTTTTTCTAGTGTGAAAGTGGATCCCCCCCCCCTTTTTTTTTTTAAAGAAAAAACATTCAGTGCCTTTGACAATCAGATGTTGAAATGTTGCGTTCTTCTTCTCATTTCTTTTTATATTTGTCGTCTGAAGGTTCAAATCTGCAGAAAAATGCTTTTGCCCTTTGGTGTGTTCAAACAAAACCTGAAGCAGAGTCGCTGGAGTGGTTTTTGACCTTCTCACAATCACAAATATTAATAGCCAGTGGGAGGACTGCTTCTTTATGAACCTCACCAATACCTGAACTCGTGTAATAGTCAAATGAAGTCCTAAGGTTTCTCTCCTTATCATTCAGCTCCCATAACTGGCTTTTCCTCCATTTCTGGCTTGAGGAGAATAGACAGTCTGCAGGAAAATCAACACAGCTCAAAACAAATCTGTTGAATTTGCGTTCAGTTCTTCACACCTTTTTCGAAACTTTTTTTGTAATCACGCTGCACTTAAACTTCACTTTACATTTGGTCTGAACACGCCATTTTTGTTTTAGGGACTAGTGTTAGGGCCACTTTATGGAAAAAGTTGAGTAAAACTAAACTAAATACTAAAAGTCTACTTAAAATAAACATATTTTTGAAAGGATGAAAACCTGCACGTTCCCGCTGGAGGTGGAGTACCGGCGCCACCTGAACCGCCACCTGGTGAACGTCTACTACATGGAGAGCGGTTCCCAGAAATGAGGAGCTGTATCCAGCACGCCATGCATCGTTAGCGCCCATCTCTGCTTTAAAGTGCAAACACAATTATTTTGTGCTTCCACAAAAATGATGTGTGTGTATTGAGCAGGCTTCAAACCACATCTGCTAAAGCCATTATTGCCAGGTTAGCACCTGAACTCCACGCCTTCAGGACCAAACACTTTAAGTGTCTCACTGTTTCCTGTGGCCGCCTTTCACTATTTCACACAGGTGTGACCACTGATGTTCTTGCATCTCTGCATTAACAGCTGTTCGAGTTTGCACAAATGTGTCTAACTGGAATAGCTGAAGTCCTGATACTTTCCACCAGACTGTGCAGATTTGTCAGCACAGGCCATATTATAGAGGTGCTAACAGGAAGGTGAACTTCATTCTCAAAATTCCTCTTTTTCCTTAGTGTGGCCCTGGTACCAGTTTTTGCCTGTTGTAAAACAGTTTAGAGAAAAAAGCTGCTTCTTTGAGATGTGATTGGTTAAAGATCTGGTTATTACACCAGCTGTAGTAAAACATTAAATTTCATTAATGGTTAGGGGTTGGGGGGTTATATTCCTATTTTTCAGTACAGTTTCAGTGCAATATTCCTTTTAGTGGAGACGCCAAAGTGTTTTCTTTCCGACTGTACAGAGTGATCGTTAACTGAGGACACTTATTATTACGGAGGCTCATTACTATCAAATGAAAACAGCATCATACGTATGAGTTACTGCTTGTAAAGGTTTTTGTCAGCAGCAGCTTGTGTAGTTTCTGTAACTTAACGATGAGGATGGTGTTATTTGGTCTTTTCTGTAATTAAGCTCATTGGGGCTGATCGAGTCTTCGAGAGCAAGCACTGCCCTCAGCGCTTGCTCTCAGGCACCTCTAAGCCTAACTAAACTGTGACAGAGAGGTGAAAATGATATTTTAAAAAAGGAACTAAATTTATTTAGGTCTGCATTCAGAGGACACTACATTTACGTCAGCCCAAAAATCCACCCAGCAGGTCCCAAAACAGCTTCTCTTGCTAGTTCACACAGAGATCAGAAGGTTCTTCCTGCTTCTACAGACTTTGTATTTTGGTTTCTGTCTTGAAGCCTCAACTTGAGCATTTTGGCCTCCACCATGTTGGTTTTTGGAAGCTAAAAGGAGAGGGTGGAGTGCTTCACTGGCCTGTTTCCAATCTCCCTGCATCTGTCTGAGATCTGCTTCACACCTGCAGGTGTGCAGCTAAATATCAGAGTAACTGAGTGTTGAAAATGATCAGATAAAATGACACCACCTCTATCATTTACAAAGGTTTGCAGTCTGTTTAACAGGATGAAATGTGTTCTCCTGGTTTAAATCAAATTAGCAATGTTTGTCTAACTGTCTGATGTTACTGTGAGCATGTCGAGTGCACTCTTCAGCTAAAAACTAACCAATTTAAGTAAGCTTTAATCTGTAACGTACTTTCTTCTGCTTTTTTGTAAATAAAGATTTCCAAACACTATCAGCAGCTTCCCCATCTGTCCGCCTGTTTTTAATACAGTTGGAACACATTCAAAAGTAACTGGAGCTCGGAGTCTCATTAAGCCTCATTAGTCCTTAATATCCAGTGTTGGGCAAGTTACTTTGAAAAAGTAATTAGTTATAGTTACTTTTTTGAAGAAGTAACTAGTAACTGAGTTACAATATTATAAAAGTAACTAATTACTATTAAAAGTAACTATTGCGTTACTTTAAAAAACTGTGTAACCTCTGGGCTCCAGGGTATAATCGGCCGTTTCTGACTACTTTTGATTTGACGTCTACATTTGACCTTTACAAACGGTTTACCTCGCCTTGTTTGGTATCATTCTTTTCAGCACCTCACATGTCTGAATTTACTGTTATTTTTTCATTTTGACACACTGTATTTGATCTAGAATCAGACAAAAAACAGAAAATCCGAGAAGAAAATAAGTGGTTTTTTACTGTAACGACCACGAACATGTTTAACGAATCATTTTCATAACTTGATATGCAAATATAAATTGTACATTTTAAAAAGCTATGCTCAAGTTTTGCAAACAACAAAGTTAAATGCAGCTATTTACCTAAAAATGCATCTAAGGCATTTTTTTTTTATAACCATTTCAAACTATTTAGAGAACAATCAGGCGTTCTGCATCAAATAAGATGCCACACAAATTATTTGTGTCCACTATGAGACCCTAACCCTAACTACACACTCCAAATATGCTAAACATCACAAAACTCTCTCTCTCTCTCTCTCCGTCACTC
>VVHJ01059915.1:0-10236 GCA_015107715.1 Tylochromis polylepis | reverse complement strand
ACGAAAGAGGAGAACATAAACGTCATGGCCACACAAACGCAGACAAAATCATAACTGCGAAGTCCAAACTGACGATGAGTTTGCAGACGATCCGGCGAAGAGTGACTGCGAACGCTGGCCTTAAAACCCCAGCCGGCACAATTACGCCCAGGTGCCGCTAATAGGGATGATGCGCAGCCTCCGCCCCAGAGGTGGAACTCCAACCCCCACACTCCCACGGACAATGACACATTCCTCTGCAGATGATCTGTTAGCTGTTTGACAACGACTCTTTCAAGAATTTTTGATATGAAAAGAAGGTTGGAGATTGGCCTATAATTACCTAGGACAGCTGCGTCTAGAGATGGCTTTTTAAGTAACGGTTTAACTACTGCCAGCTTGAAGGTCTGTGGTACATAGCCGATTATTAGAGATAGGTTGATCATATTTAAGACTGAAGCATTGGCAGGACTTCTTTGAGCAGGAGGAAGTAATTACTGATGTTAACTCAGAAAGATCAATTGGAGAAAAAGACTCTAAATGAATATCAGTGGTACTGAAAGTAGCTGTATATGTTACATCTGTGAGATGATTATGAGTAATTTTTTCTCTAATGATTAAAATTTTATTGTAAATTTTATTGTAAAGAAGTTCATGAAGTCATTACTAGTTAACGTTAAAGGGATGGTTGGCTCAATAGAGCTCTGACTTTTTGTCAGCCTGGCTACAGTGCTGAAGAGAAACCTAGGGTTGTTCTTATTTTCTTCAATCAGTGATGAATAGTAAGATGTTTTAGCTTAATGAAGGGCTTCAGGAAGTAGCGTTCAGGAAGCTGCTCTGCTCTGTGTTAGTACAAGGCATTGAAGAAGATAACAATGGATGTTCCCCACTGCTGTGTAATCGATTACTGTAAATTTAAATGCTATCAGGAAATGATCAGACAAGAGAGGGTTTTCAGGAAACACTGTTAAATGTTCAGTTTCTATGCCATAAGTTAAAACAAAATCTAGAGTGTGATTAAAGTGATGGGTGGGTTCTTTTACATTTTGAGAGACCCCAGTTGAGTCTAATAAAAGATTAAATGCCATGTTGAGGCTGTCATTTTTATCATTTACATGGATGTTAAAATGACCCACAATAATTATTTTATCTGAGCTGAGCACTAAGTCAGATAAAAAGTCTGAGAAATCAGTTAAAACTCTGTGTAAGGCCCAGGTGGATGATAGATGATCACAAGTAAGACTGGTTTACTATGTTCAGCTGGTTTACAACATCAACAAAAAAAGTCTGAATGTTGTTCAAGGGTTCTTGAGCAAGCTACTGAAACCGCTCCAAGTGCATATATTAGTGAGGGAGTGTGTGTAGTGCTAAATGAAGGCATATAAAGATAAGTAACCCCACCCTTTTCTTGCTAGTGTCTTCATCTGAGCCTCTTTGCATTTGGCTGCAAACCACCACGGTGCAAATTTGCTAAACATCCTGTGCCCTTTGCCTACACCAGAGAAGTCCTACTTATGAACATTATTTTTCTTATTTTGCTTGGAACCAGAAAGTAACCGCATTAATAAGTCTTTTTTCTTGCTTGGTGATATTTTTGAAAACTCTGTAACTGTCTCTGGAGCTCTACCTACAACTGTATGCGCAAGTAATTGTTTAAAGGAATCTGAATCATTCCAGGAAACCATTAAAATGTTGTTTCTTCTGTCCTAGCCTCCACTTTTAGTGACTGCTGAGGAGCCAACATGTGTACCTGGATTTCAGTCAGATCAGCTGACTTTCAGTGTGATGAGAAACTACCTGACACGAGGGACAGTACTGGGCAAAGGTAATAACAGAAAATGGTTGTATAGTGGTTAGTAGTGGTTAAAGTTGCAGTTAGTAGGGATTTGTTTCTGAGAGGCCATCAACAGGTTAATAGCAAATAGCACATTTCACATAGATGAGAATTTCACAGCTGAAATTTTCACTTAATCAAGCACATTTTTCGCCAGTGATAGAAAACTAGTGCACCTGGACCTCCTGGGTTTGTACCACAAGACCATCTTGCTGTGAGCCAAAGTACTAACCACTACATCACCATACCAAAAATATATGAATCAAAACATTTGTTTGTCATGCACGCCCACAATGATGACAAAACATCTCACATCACATGTGCACACTTCACCAAACCTGAAGTTGGTTTCAAAGCAGCTTGCAGATGTGCAGCAGGTGTAAAGAGGCTAAACCAGATAACACACTCATAGAGTAGCTGAACTAATACCAGGCATGATATCAGGTAATACCAATTGTACTGCAGCTTTGATACATGAGTCTTCGTAGAGCCAATAATCATAGGATATTTCTCAACTTCTATTTGATTTTAACAAGAGTTTTCATTAGTTTGTTCTTTTGTATTTAAGAAGTCCTACTTACTTTTCGGCTGTCTCTTCATGAGCTGCAGTAATTAAACAATAACTACTCTCTCTGTTCTCAGTGGGCTTCACTGACTGCACAGATCGCACAAGATTTCTGTTCGACACCTCTGACAAACGTTTTGTAGTAAAGACAGATGGTGTCTTGATGGTGAGTACATATTCAAAGACTTGCTTGATACTGTTTTGTGTTTAAACAGAGCATTAGACATTTGAATGCACTGCAACAACATATAACTGACAATCTTAGATGAATAGTGTTTGCGTGATGTACATTTTTTGCTGAAAAGAACCACGTGATTCTAGCTCTGAGGATATTTTAGCTTTTGCTGACATGAAACCTCCTGAAATGTTGCAACATATTTAAAAAGCAGCAAAAGTTTCTTTGATGACTGAGCACTGTATCGTCGACTGCTAACAAACATTATTGAATTTTTCTGTTTACTTTGACAAAGTCTGAATGTTTGTCACGTTTTAGCTTCTTTAAAAATGTTTAATTTTTTTTCTTCCAGGTAAAGAGACCAGTTGTTCTTCACGAAGGACACCAGGACTTCTTCATCCACTCCTGGGACTCAGAAGGCCGCAAACTGACCATTCCTGTCAGTGTGAGCATGGTGAGCATCACTATATTAAAGTGGGCTCACCAGTAAGATTAGAGACAAAAGGAACCTGGAAACCCATTTGTTCTTCTTCTCAAAATAATTCTTTTTAAAGAAAATATGATTTGCACATCCCACTTACATCATACTGTTGTTTACTCAGAGCATGAAACGTCAAGTACCTTTCTAATGATTTTGGATACAAAACCAAGGCTCTGGATACAAAGAGCTGTTTCTCTTTAACACTGTGTGGCTGCACATGTAAGGGCTGGTTACATTTAGTTAGTGGTTTTCAGAGCTACTCTTGTTGTTACAGCCATCTTTGACTGTCTGTGTGCAAGCTGCTCAATTTAAATGGTCAAAAACATAATTCTAGTACATCCAATTTATTGAAATGTTACTGTGTAAACCAGTTTTTTATAACTCTGTGGGAACCTGTTCAGAATAATAAGATTATAATTAGTATAAAGTGTCATATTTAGCTTCTGATTTGAAAGAAAGTTAAGTATCTGTTCAGGATCTCAGTTTCAGAGCCAGATAGAATCACTTGTTGGTTCTTGTCTTTCTTTGCTCAAGCAGTGTAGAACACCGTCAGTTTATCCCTGGGATTGAGCAACTTAATAATCAGCATTGTTGGAAGAGCTTTAATATATATGTCTTTATCAGATTCATATGCCCTCTCTGGAACAATTCACCTGTCAACGCAAAGTTTATTCAGCATTCATTAAAAAAAAAAAAGAGCATGTGTGTAATCCTTCAGTCACAATCTTGGGTCCAAGAGATTTATTCAAAAAATTCACAACATCAAAATTAGTCAAAATTTGTCGTTCAGTTTTCTAGTACTGCTGGGTGCAGTCCCTTATCTTCTTTGTTACTTCTGCTATGGCTACTAATATTTCATCCATTTTATTGTTCAAATCAGTAATTACAGCCAGTAGAGTATCATTCTCTGCCTCTCTGACTCACCGTCTTTGTCCATGTTCCAACTAGCAACACATTGCTAGTGCCAAGGTATAGGTCCTGATCTCAAAACCATCGTTACCAGCTGCAGTTTCCTGTCAATACATTTTAACAGGACTGTGGGTTTTAATCAAAGACTATGTATGTAAAAGATAAACAAAGCCACTGTAACATCACCTGATGGTGTGACAAGTGAGAGATGGCACTGTCTGCAACAACCCATGTTCATTAGTTAATGACTAGTCAATCACAAGTCACAATCTGACCATAACCAGATTATCCCCTTTTCTGAAAATTATAATATCCAAAATATATAACTTAATGTTTTATTCACTGTAACCCAAAATAAGTCACTGAGCCCATAAACTCAACAGGAAAGTGTTTACATTGGTAAGGCTGAGGACCCTTAGGCATTAAAAAGCACTGTATGAATGTGTGTGTGTGTGTGTGTGTGTGTGTGTGTGTGTGTGTGTGTGAGATTGGGTGAATGAGACTTCTAGTAGAAAGCTCTTTGAGTGCTCAAGTTGAGTAGAAAGCTGCTACATAAGTATCAGGCCATTTACCATTGCCATGTTCAAGAAACTAGTTTGAGATGATTTAACCTTTGCTTCCAGCATGATAGCATGCCATGTTACAATCATCCAAAACAGGGATAGACATGGTCAGCAACAATACTCAGGTAGGTGTTTAAGCAATACTCAGTTGGTACTAAGGGGCCTAAAGCATGCCAAGAAAACATTTCCTACACCACCATCACCATGTTTTTGCCAAATTCTGACCCTACAATCCAAACGTGTAAGCAGAAAATGAGACTTGTCAGATCTTCTATTGTTGAATTTTGTTGAGCCTGTTTCCTGTTCTTCACAGGAATGTCACTGGGTGTGGTCATCTGCTGCTGTAGCCCATCTGCTTCATGGTTTGACATGATGTGAATTCTGCATACCTTATTTGTAATGAGTGTTTTTTTTTAGTTACTGTTGCCTTCCTATCAGCTCGAAGCAGTCTGACCATCTTCCCCTGATCTCTGGCATCAACAAAACATTTTCTTCTTGAGAACTGCTGCTCACTGGATAGTTTCCCTTTTCCAGATCATTCTCTGTAAACTCTAGAGGTGGTTGTGTGGGAAAACCTAGTAGATCAGTTGCTTCTCAAATACTCAGAGCAGTACCAACAACAATGCCACGTTCAAAATCACTTAAATCACCTGATGCTTGGTTTGAACATGTCTAAATGCACTGAGTTGCTGGTGATGAGGATGGTTAGATATTTGCATCCAGCAGCCAATGAGTGTGAAATAAAAACTTTATTTATAAATATTTCTAATAAAAGACTAATTATATGTATTTCTTAGAAAATCTGGGGTGTTGTGTGCAAATCAATTTCACAGTGTGAAAAAAAAGTCATTAAATGTTTTTCAAAACTTCATGATGCCGCTTTCATCTGTGTGCTTAGAACGCTTCTCTGCTAAATTGATTCCAAATGTTTCTGTATAAATCATTCTGCAAGGCTTCTTGCCTCAGTGACTCTGTATAAAGTAAAAGTAGAAGAAGAAATATGTTGCACAGTACAATGCAAAGAAAAAACATCAAGTACTAAACTCTAATGGCATCCATAAATTAGCTGATCTCACCCTGGCTTAAGCACTCTCTGCTGTACTGTTAAGAGAAGCTCTTAGCTCTGCTTAGCAGGAACGACAAATAATAAACACTGTTAAAGAAGAACAGGTTCATGACCAGAGATGAAATGTAATATAAACATGGCTTTTGGCAGCTATTAAAAATGTAGAACAAGTTTTTGCTCACGTGATGGCATGTCATTGGTATACAACTACCGCAGACATTTTGGATGCTGAGTGTATCACTGATATTGTTCAAGCATAATAAAGTCTGCAGGGCATTGTACTGAGCAAGGAGCCTCAAAAATTCAGACCTTTGTTTTTGTGTGAGTTTGATTCAAAATGACTTGCAGCACAAAAAAAAAAGAGAGAGAGAGAGAGAGGCGGATCCAGAGAGCTCAGTCATGTCTCTAACTTTTCCTCTTTAAAGCATCTTATCTCAGCAGACATTCTCAGCCAAGCTTTTAGATGAGTTTGAAAAAGGCTGCTTCACAAGAAAGAGGTATCAGCAAACATCATCTCTCTGAAGCTACAGGGTGCTATTACCTAGCAGATAAGAGGCAAACCCTCTCCTTAGCTAATGGACGACAAAATTTTATCCAGTTGTCTCAAAAGTCCATCAATCACCACTGCAGCCTGGTAATGAATGTTGCATATTTTATGTGGGCCATACAGATGGAAATACGGAACAGATCCCCCGTAAACAAAAGGATACATAGAGATATTAAATTTTTTAATGGCTGGAATCAGTACTGATGAGGACTGTGAGACAAAGAAATAAACTTGTGGCCAATAACCCTAAAACAATGAGGTGAGAGAGATTAAAATGCATTGCAGTGCTGAAGAGAACCGCAGTTTGGATAATCATTCTCTGTGGGTTTGTCACAACCACAGGCCATTTCAAGTTGCATTTGCTTCATTGTTAATTTAACAATTAGGGCATTCAGCAAATGTGAATTTTGTCAGTTGAAATTAATTTGACCATTGAATGAACAGAGTATTTGCTGTTTGTTTTTCTTATAGACCCACACTTTAATGTCGGGTTACAATGAGGATTTTTTGTTGTTGAATAATAAGCCAGGCACATGCGAGGTGCAATCACAAAGTTCTGCAACTTCCCCCATAACAATTTAAAACAATACCTAGTTTGACAATTTCTCTTTCCACAGTGGAACCCACCAAAGTCCAGGTGTTTCACATTAAGCCTCCTCATTGACATTCTGTCTGAATTTCAAGCTGCATGAACATGTGAATGTTGAATAAGCATGCTCCTGGTTATGGCTGTTGACTCTTGGGTTTGGACCCTGCATAACCTTCTGCTCTTTGGTTTGTGGGTCATATTCAGAGACCCTGAAGTTAGTCACGTGGACGTCTAGTCAGTTTGACAGATATTTTCCCAGCACACTTTAAGCCCCATAGTACCAACTGAGCATCATTTCAGTACCACAACGTGCCTGAGTATTCAGCCAACCATGTCCTTTATGACTACAGTGTACCATGTCACAAAGCTCATATAACCAGTTTCTTGAGCATGACGGTGTGTTCTCCATACTCAAGTGGCCTCCACTGTCTGAAACTATGATATAAAGAACTGAGGCAGTTCTGAAGGTAACAGGGACCTTGGTACTAACTAGGTGTGCCTAATGAAGTTACCAGTTAGCGCAGATGTGTACAAGTCATGTAATGTGATATAAGATATGAAAATAGTTGTAGTTGTTTGCCTTGGTGCCTCCGTGTATACATTTTCTGCAGCCTCGGCTGGCTCTCAGTGGCACTTCCACTAGTTTATGTATGCTGTATTTTCTTAAAGCATCTTTTATTTACTACAGCTTCAGAAGGTAGCTGTGCTTTATTTGAAACGAGCTTTTGTTCTTATTGCTGTGTGATTAGTGTATGTAATGTATGTATCCTCCACTTGACAAACTCTCATTATTCAGCATTACGCTGTTAACACTAATTCAACAGTACGGCGTCCATTTCAAATTAAAAGCCCTCTCATGTTTCTGTGCCTTCAACAGACCAGGCAATGTCTGGCCACAACACATTCCTGGACACGTTTTCAAAAATGTATTTTCACACTGTAGATTATTAGCAATTATTTATATGTTGGGTTGTCCACCTGCAAAATATCCATCCATTACTCACCAGTAATTATGTGTGCTGCATTGAAAGTGTCAGTTGTTAGATTTGTGCGTTTTGACGATCAAAGATTTAAAAAAATGAATGAGTGACATCTTTCCATATTTTCTTCTATCCATTCAGAGTCTTTAAAACATCCTAATAAGAGGAAAGATTATATGACTGTTGAAAAAGAACTAATAATAATTATTTATTCTAATTATGTAATCATTTAAATGGGTCATCTCTCCCTGATCATTTTTTCCCTTTGAAGGTTGTTTAGACTATTTTGATGTGGTCTTTTAGCACCTTATCAACATGGTAATGCATCTCTGTCTAATTGCTGAGATATCTGGATAGTTCACTAAATGTATTTTTTTCTTAAACTTTTGCCTACTATGAGAAAATGTTATATTTTCCCTTCTAACTTTGCATTCTTAATAAACACAGTCTGTCCTCCCTAGGGAGCTTGGTTTATCTGTGCCAGCATTTTTCACTGGCAAAGCTGCGTTCGCTGTTCACTGAGCACCTCCACCTCCTTTTTCTCTTCCATCTCTAGATGTATCAGTGAGCCTGTTGTCTCTGCTGGTGACCACCTGTGGTCTGGCTCTCTTCAGCGTCTCCCTCTTTGTCTCATGGAAGCTGTGCTGGGTGCCACTAAGTGGTCGTTTCCTCCCAGATGTCCTCAAGGGGGCACACTTCTTGGGAGGAGACCAACAACCTGTCCTCACAGAGGTAAGGAGGAAGAGCAGGGTTAATTATTGGTATGAGCAACATTTAGTTTTAATGGAAAAATCATGTAAACAGAAAGGAGCAGAGATTAAATGTGAAGTTAAACTCAGTAAAAATCCTTTTTTTAAAAGATTACTTTTCTTTGAATTTGCCAGTATTGGATTGCACAGTACAGATGCAGATAGGAAACTAGGGATCACAAGAGGATATCACATGTAACCAAAGTCACATTCGGCCAAAATCCAACCCGGTTGTTACAGTGATATGGTGTGCATCTTGGACAACTTGATACTCCAAAAATCTCCTGTGAAAATAGTATTTCACCTTGTCTTAATGCCTCTCTTTTGTATGTAATCAGTCTAATTGCATTGCAAGATTACTCCCAAATTAATATGGCCTTTATAGAGTATATATTGAATAAGATTCTTATACAACACTGTTTAATACTAACAGGACTTGCTATTGTACTTCTGTTTTCAAACTGTAATGGCGACATTAGATAGCCACTGCCAAATTAGAATTAAAATCCATTTTAAAGCTCATACTACAACCTCATACTGCAATATTTCTCTTAAGCCCAAAGGACCTGCTCAACTCATCTGTACACGATGATAACCTCACTGAAATGCTGTTGATTGCAAGCCTGTGTCATCGACACCATCAGTGTTGCTACTGCAGCTCTGCTACTGCCAGCCTTGTTTTTTCTACATTGAGTTTGCCTTTGACTACTATAGTCATAGTTGTGCTAGCTCACACGTGGCATGGAAGTGAAATACCCAGTGTGATTTAGGTGAGGTAGCTGCCTGTTTAGAAGGTTCTGGGATCAATACAACTACTGTACTCTTTGCACATTGGCAATAGACAGATAAGAGCCGGAAAGTTTGAAAACCCTTTACAAACCCATCCAACTATCTGTTGGAATTTTTGCATGAGAACACAGATACCCACGGTAATGTATAATAAAGGTTCAGGACTACAGCTATCTTCTTATAAATTCTAGATATTAAAAATGTAATGAAAGGTATCAGTTATGTAATGCTATTGCTATGATATAGATATGACTATGAAAAGTGGTTTGTGCTGTCTACTTTTGCTGACAAAAGTATCACATCCAATCTGTACATGACAAACGACTCACATGAGACTACTGTAGCTAAAAAGGAAGCACACATGTCATGCACAGGTACAAGAAGCAGTGTCTCTGAGGGTGTCACAGGGAGGTTCGCCGGTGTTCTTGTGAACAGGACCCAGATGCAGATGCAGAGAGAGGAACTGTAGGTTTAACAAAAAACGAGCCTTTATTTGGGCTGATAGTAGAAGTTAACATGAAGACTATGAAGAACTAAGACAAACTATGAAACAACTATGAAAAAAACTCTGACAACTATGGAGAGTATAACAGACAACCTGACAATGACTGAACAGAAACACACAGACTAAATACACACAAGGGGTGATCAAGGGGAGTGGAAACGCATGAGGAAACAGCTGATACAAATGAACCTAATGACGCCACAGGGGAAGTGTAACTAAACACAATGAACAAAGAACACAGGACTCTTTCAAAATAAAACAGGAAACATGGAGACGAAGACATGACATGAACTTGACAACATGAAAACATGCAGACAGGAAATACATGAGACCAACACAGACGACCTAGGTGAACCATAACTAAACTAACTTAAGGCAAACAAATAAGAATCTTATAATGTAACATAACTCCCAAATATAACAAACGAGAACCAAACGAACAGAAAACGCTTGTTCAGACCCAGGACCATGACAATAGCCAGCCTTGAATGGGTATCTTCTTGAT
>VVHJ01059911.1:2261-19075 GCA_015107715.1 Tylochromis polylepis | reverse complement strand
CCGACACGAGAAAAAAAAAACAAAAGACAAAACAAACCTTGAATATGCACTCGTTTGAAGGTGAGCGGCTGAATAAAGCAAAGATTGTGTTTATTTTTTAAAGGTGTTCAGGATCTTTAAAAGGACTCAAACGCACAGACCTGCAGTGATCTTTGTACTTGTGTGTTCATGTTAGTTTTGGCTGAGGTGAGCTTTGGCAGCAGGAAGAAAGAATTACATAATAATTAAAGTTATTACTGTATAATAACAGTAAAGCCAGCGTGGAAGCGCCTTGTAGTCTTTCTAACGGCCAGCAGGGGGCGATTACTTTGCTTGCAAAAAGATGTCCGTCTATAGAAATCTGCATCGACCTATGAGCTCAGTGAAGACTTTATGGTTTATGGCCTCAGTCGCTGCTTTCAGGTCTTCTTGAATGCGACGTTTATTTTGTTGTTAGAAAAACGAGGACAAACAAACGTGCCCGGTTCAAAGCAGGCCTACTTCACGATCGACGGGTCACTACCTAAAGGGGGTTCAGCGTGAACTCGCCAAAACGTTCAGTTCGACATATCAGGACTTAAATAACAAATGGGTGACGTCACTGTGACTGCATCCATCTTTTACATACAGTCTGTAGAATTCGTCTGACTCGTGACGAAATTTGCCAGCTTTAGAGAGAAGACTGGTGTTATTTTTATTTCATTGTCAACAAACCCCGTGTCAAGCTGTATGTTTCATAATAACTTCCTTCCAGAGGTGAGGCTCATAAATATGCCGTTGCTTCTTCAAAAACCTGAGCGTGTAGTTTTCAGCGTACGTTACCCCAAAAGGAGGACACGGTGGATTTTGCTTGGAACTATTTTCAGATACAGACTCTGAGTGTGGCATTATTTCAAAATCCTCATTAAAAGGTAGAACACTGTGACTCACTGGGCTGTTTCAATAGTTTTTTAATCAACAAAAGTCTCACAAATGACTCAAAAGTGATTTGGTTACTTTGTTCGCTTTATTTTTGTTGTTGTTTTGTCTCCCGTGAGCGATGTGGCACAACAACACGTGTAAATACGAAGACTTTGTTGCCAGTTTTTTTTGTTTTTTGTGGGGTTTGCTGAGAAAACTTTCAGCGTTTCTGTTCCTGCAGCCTCACCAGCACCTGCCTCAGGAGGTAAATTATTTTATTTTAAACCTTTAAACTAATTCACTTTGAACGGAACTCACGAGTGGAAACAACTAAACAGTGTAAATGTTTTCCTGTTGTCTTTGCTGCGGCTGAAACTACGGTAAGGCTCGCTCAGATCATAAATAGCAACAGCAAATAAAACAACACCAACAGAAAAAGACATACAACCGCCTCACCGCTCGCTCTTTTAAGAAAGAACAGATTTGAAATATAAAAATGTAAACAAACTGGAGGTTTGCCAGAGCGGCCCTCACCAGTGAAACTCAACATCTGGGCCTCACGTCTGACTGCTCAGTTCATTTTTATCAGGCACTGATTGTTACCTAAAAACACACCAGTTACAAATCAGTGTTCAGGACAGTAAAAAGCATCCCAGTGAAGTATTTTCAGCTTCAGAGAGTAAAAAAAAGAACGTATTTCACTGTTTCTACCGACATGACGGGTGGCACTGCACTGCTAGCATCAGCGGTTAGTTTCCGTACCCAAAGAGCGAGAAACAGTTTCCCTGCTCGGATCAAATTAAAACTTTATTGTGTAGTGCACAGCAGAGGCGTCCCAGAACCTGCTGTTTCAGCTGGCGTTCATACACGTCGAATTACAAACATTTCATTCTAGTCCTTCACAAAAACAGTCGTGTTGGCTTTTATTTGCTCCAAACCTCACAGACTTCCTCTGCTGTAAATGGCTCTGGTGGACTTTCTCAAAGTAGCTCGCAGAAATGGAAGGAAAAGAAGTCTCTGCGTCTCACTCGAGCTGGAAGAGGAGGATGTGAAACTTCAGGAAGTCGGCCAAAGAGAGCAGGTGAGAAGCTGAACGGAGTTCAGAGGTTAAAGGTCAGTCGGAGTCTGACAGGACGATGATCTCGTCGGGGTCACACTGTGTCGCCACGTTGACCTGAAAACACACAAACAGCAGCACGATTAGAAAAATGTGAAGGAAACAAATCCCACTGTAACAGGTCAAAGGTGGCACAAATAATTTGTGTGACTGTTCTGTAAACAGACGCACACTTCTGAATGTAAATAGTTGGCTAAAACTTTGTTTGCAAAATGTGTAAATAAATAAATAAATAAATAAATAAAAAATTCTAATTTACATGTATGTATATTTAGACTTGCTATAAAAAAGATTTGTTAAACACTCAAGAGTACCAGGAGAATAAAAACATCTGTTTAACCCTCCGCGGTCGACAGACGTGCCGGCGCGTCCACATCACATGACCAATTTAAGGTGGCGTGGCAGCAGGACGCACCCTCGCCGAGCCTCAGTTTTTCACTCGTGTTAAAAGCGCGGACTTCAACTACATATGAAGCTTTTAGTGTTGATAGGCCAAATAAAACCAGAGTTATGATCATTTACGCCACGCTTTTCCACCCGCTTTCCTATTGGTGGAAAAATTCACCTTGTCAGCCAATCACAAATTTATATGGCAACACACCATTTGGTTGCTTAGGAAGAGGGGAAAGTTTTGGGAGTGACGTCAAAAGCGAGAACAGCAAGTTTTGAGATTTGTGGCACTTGGCGTGTTTGGAGTGAAGCGTTGTTTTTATTTTTGTGTGTGTGTCAAAACAACGACGCAGCTACCGCTGGCCGAAAACCCCCCAAAGGCAGCCGTCTCCAGGTGGACAACAGGAGGAGTGATACACGTCCAGTTGTCAGGCCTGCGATGTGCCCCTCTGTCTTATGGGGTTACAGGAACTATTTTTCAGAGTGGCACAAATAATTTGTGTGACTGTTCTGTAAACAGACGCACACTTCTGAATGTAAATAGTTGGCTAAAACTTTGTTTGCAAAATTTGTAAAAAATAAATAAATAAATAAATAAAAAATTCTAATTTACATGTATGTATATTTAGACTTGCTATAAAAAAAGATTTGTTAAACATTTAAACATATTTAGTAAAACCAATTTAACTTTTCACCACTTTGATTGTGTTGTTTTGTGTGTGATTTCAGGTCCATTGTGTTCATACAAGTTTGTCAAAATGAACAAAATAACTGAATTCAGACACGTGAGGCGTTTCGTTTCAAGCGCCGTCCTCACTGCATCGTTTCTGTCGGCAGCTCGGCCGTGACTCTGTTTGCCCCACCTTGTTTTTCTTGGGCGGCGGTGTCAGCTGCGAGCTGCTGACCACTTTCTGCGTTGGCGTGTTTGCTCGGGAGGTCTCTGGAGAGTTGCAGCTAACAACGCCCATATCCAGAGGGATGTCCGCATCACTGAGGAGGAGAACCAAAAGAGCGAGGAAGAAGAAGAAAATCAACAAACGTACAGAGAATAAATGAAACCATTAACTCCAGTTTAAAGAGCTGCAACTACAGTTTAAATGAGAGCATGAGCTTCAATAACTGGACGTTTTTAGAGAAGTCGCACATCTCACTGCAGCCTCTTCTGTTAGACTTCGTTAGTGAGGGTCTCAGATCATAAAGCTTTGGTTAGAATAAAATCAGAGTCTCGCTTAGAGATCGTCTCAGGATCAGAGAAGAGCTGCTACCGATTCTTTGTGAGTTTATGAGAGGATCATAACTCCGTTATTCAGAAGTATTCCCAGTTCAACTGTTACCTCACTGGTAATTAAACATTATTGTTTTCATCACACCGGCACACTTGAACCTGCTGAGGTTTCTCCTGTGTGGGTAACTGCATTATTTTCAGCTTAAATCACCGCCATGAAGGTTTAATTAAGTCCGAATTCCTCGTCCTGACACAAATTTGGTAATTTAATTAAAAACTAGTCGAACTTTTCACATCCTGTGTAAAAATGTTTGAGCTCATTTTGTTCAAAAGTCAAAAACACCGGCGGTCTCCGGTGAAACCCCTCAGCGTCCCAGTAGACGCACTGATGGTTTCAAAAATCTGCACCGTGTCGATCTTGAGCGATCGTGTTCACGCCGCCAACCCGCCCAGCAGAGTGGAAACAAAGCCCCATCAGCTTTTCATGGTGGAGGAGTAAAAACGGTTCCTCCTGACAGAGCAGCAGGCCTCCGTGCTGCTCTCTTACAGTTTTAGATATTACTATAAACACATGAAAACACCTGAATCTGTCTTCTGAACTTCAATAGTTTAGAACAGAAGTTACAAATCTATAAAAATGTAAAGAGCATCACACAGATTTATGTCGACTTGAACAAGTTCTCATTTTCTTCATGGTGGACTCCTGACCTCTCAGCGCCAGCCTCACCTGTCGTGGATGATTAACTTCTTTCTACTCTGCGAGTTTATTTCCTCCCTCTTCCTCTTCTGGCTCCTCGTGGTTCTGGGGCTGGGCGGCGGTGACGTGCCATTGGTCGTCTGCGTGCCGCACTTTTCCACGTCGTCTTTTGGCGATGAAGGAGATGGTTTCCCATTGGCCGCTGCTGTGAGGCCCGTTTTGCCTTGGATGGAGTTTACGAGCACGACTGACTCATGATTGGAAGAATCGGCGGGTTCCTGTAAGCTCTTGTGGTCGCCATTCGATAACGGCCTCTGGTCATCAGTCTGCATGGGCTCTGATTGGCTGGGGCTTTCTGTCGGGGAGGGGATATCAGACTGCGGTGAGATTTGGGACTTGGTCTCATCAGAAGCAGGACTCGTAACCTGCTCGTCTTCGTCTTTCAAGCTTCCGTCTTCGCCTGCAGACACGTGTCCGATCTGATCATCGTTCTGATCCTCCTTGTTGGCGCCTTCGCTCGCTCGCTCCGCCTCGTTAATGTCGTCTTCCTCGTTGTCTTCTTCATCTAAAGAAAGAAGCAAATAAATGCACATAAGTATTTTCTGCTCTCATTTCTGCCACCTTCATCTGGTCGCAGTTTTTGAAATTTGGGCTGAGGTAGCAGACAAACAACTAGTAATAAATCAGTTCCTAAATTTGTTTCAGTTTGACTTAAATCATCAATTCCTGTCTGAATAACAGGATCACTGTACACATCATCATCATCATCATCATCATCATCCAGCTCTTTGCACAAAGATTTTTAAATGAACTCTGTTTAAACGTGCACGTCTGAACTGAGCACGTGCATGTAAAGAGAAAATAATCAATAAAATTCTGATGCATTAAGTGTGAGAAATCTGGACTCTGTAACCTCAAACACCAAATAAAATGTGCAAAATATAAAGAGTGAATTTCCAAAATATGTTTTATTAGTATGAAGCTGACATTGTTTATTACTGAGCTGACAGCAGGAGACACTGACACTGAAATAATCCTGAACTGAAATCTCTGGGAGAATTCTGCAACAGGAGAACTCAGAAAAATGTTTTAAAACCTTATTTTGGATCAAAATCAGTCAAACCTTTAGATATTTTATTGTTTTGCTTTTTTCAGGGATTTGATGAATTTATTCCTTATTTAAAAGGGAGGAAAAAAAAAACAGACCAAATAACAGCCTAAAGAAAAAAGAAAAAAAACAGTCTAATTGAGCCCAATCTGATGAAGGAGGTTAAACACCGTCTGTATGAATTGTGTGTGTTTATGAGCAGCATTGAACTGTCAATAATTCTCTTCAATAATAAAATCATATGTTACACATTATCAGCAGAGTGTGGCTAACCTTAGCAGCAGGCCCAGCGGCGTCTTAAAATCAGAAACTCACACTTGTGTATTCATAAGATAAGAATATTTAGATCCTGGTACAGACCACAGGGGGCAGCAGCCTAGTTAACAAGTCGCACACTCCTGTGTTCTATATATGCAGTAGGACTGGGCGATAGTTTTTAAAAAAATATCGATATACTTTTATACGAGATATAAGATGTGACAATATCGTTTATATCGATATAGTCTATGTTGCGTTATAATTATACTTGAGGAGCCGCTAGTTTGCCTCTGTCTCGCCCATGTTTGTCTCTACGCAGCGTCACTCTGCCCCGCCTCTCTCCCTCACTGAACACAACTCCCCCTCCCCCATCGCTTCACCTGCAGGCGGCGACAGGATGGACACGGTAGCTATCGAAGAGGAGCTGGTTGGTAAAAAGAAAAACAACGGCTCTGTTAGTTGGAGTTGGTTCGGATTCAAAGTGTCAGATGAGCAGCAGAATCACGTATTCTGTAGAGAACGTCAAAAAAGCGCCCCGACAAACGCTTCGAGCACTACCAATCTTTTCCACCATTTACAACAGCGCCATAAAGTGCAGTGTGGAGAGTGTGTGAAACTGCGTGCTGTGTCCCAGACCGCGAACTCTTCCCAGCCTCCTGCCCCGAAACAAACCACCTGACAAAACTCACATACTCGTGCTGCGCCATATGAGAGAAACAGTGAGAAGTGGAGCGACATCACTAAAGCAGTGGCCTATCATATCGCTAAGCACATGGTCCCCATCCCATTTTTTAATTTAAAGTACTAGATGACTGTACAAGAACACACACAATGAGGCACTTTGGAAAACTTCGATGGAAACCTTTTTAAAGTCGCCTTTGTTATTATGCTCTGCATCTTTTCATTTTACATTTTAACGGCACAATTGTGAGCTTTTTGTTATGCATGAAAACAATATTGTTTTATTTTCATTCATGGAGCATTATCATTTAACAAATGCTGGTAATTATGTCCATCTACAGCTCCATGTTAATAAAAGTGCCCGTGTGACATCTGGGACACGTAGCTTTGTCTAAGAACTCTCTTTTTGTTCTTACTTTATGGGTTTAAAAACATATCGAGATATGAATTTTGGTCCGTATCGCCCAGCCCTAATATGCAGCTTTTACGTCCTGGTGACCAATGAAATTAGATTTATATAATTCGTATGATGCTTCAGTATAACTGAAGGTCTAACCTGGTCCATCCTGCTGAGTGCTGGCCTGGATCTCTTCCTCTATGTCCGGGTCTGAGGATTCGTCATCGTCTTCATTCTCGTCCTCCTCGTCCTCCTCAGACACGCCGTTCATCTCTTCAGTTGCCACCTTTTTCCCGGACGTGCAGCCCTGAAACGCAGCAAATGAAATTAAATAAGACTCAAACCAAACAAACATGAAACCCAACTCTTTTACAGTCTCATAACTTCAGATTAATACGAGACAAAACTTTTGGGATTAAGTGAAACTATGCTGCACTCCAGTTTCTTCGTTTCCCCTTCAAAGACGACTCACACGTTTATAAATGTGTTGCTTTGTCACGTTAAACTTTTTATATTTTTGAGCCACCAGATTTCATTGACTGGCAATTTGTAATTAAGCAAGTAAACACTAAACACACCTCATCAAAGCTGTCAGTAAAATCTGACTTCTTTGATTTGCTACTTTTACAGCCCTGTGTGATTTACATACTTTCTTCCTCTGCTTTATAAGACAAACCTGTAAAATATATTGCTATTCACCACACAAGCTGTACCGCATATTGTAACCTCGTTGAAGTACGCTGACTTCACGGTTCTTTTGGATGGTAGAGATCAGGCGGAGACAAAAAACTCGCTTCCAAAGCAGTGTATTCTTCCACACAGATATATCTGGAGATCAAGCCACACTCGTTTTATTCTATCACTGAACAGAATCCTAAATGATACCTACGCTAGCGCTACGGCAGAGCTGGACAAGATCTAACACAATAAGGAAATGCAGTCACTTACACAGACAAAAGTTAAAGTCCGCCTAGCTGGCAGTGGAAAAATGCAAATATATCTAAGCATCGAGTTACACACACACTCTCTTAGGTCATCTTCTCGCCTCTCCCTCCTGCTTAACTCATCTTAATCATCCCAGCTGTACGTCCTACCCTACTGGAACAGTCTATTCTACTTATCAGTACTACAAGGACATCTACCCCACAGCAGCTGCGTTAGCTCAGCATTTGTGAAACACATTTTTATTAAAGCATACGCAAAAATGACTGTCATCCCACAACCTTAAAGATTTTTAATAAATAAAGCAGCCCTGTGTTGACAGAGAAACATGAAATCTACTGTGTTCATGCATAAACATAAACCAAAAGGCTGTGACGATGTTCCCCTTTTACCTCTTTGTCCTTCCTGTCTTTCTGCACTCGTTTGTTCCTCTCCTCCTCCTCCATGTCCTCCTGTTTCACGGCGTACTTCGTGATGACCTCCTCCAGGTGGGTTAGAGCGACTTCTCGGTTCGACCGCAGTTTCTTCAGCAGTGAAGAGTCCTTCAGAGCTGGGTCTGTGGCTAAAGAGGGAGGCGGAGGGTGGAGAGACAACAGGATGAAGGGATACATCATAAATGATATTCCAGGAGTTTTCTAATAGTCAGATAAGATGTGGATAAAGTGAGAAAGAAGACGAATGGAAAAATTCTCCGACCCAATGCACTTTCTAACGCTTATCAAAAGATGACCAGACAGATAGAAGTTTTATTAAAATAAAAACACATGTATAAATAATTTTTTAAACATCAACTGAAAGTCTGGAGCAAACTTTAAAGTAAATTAATGAACAAATATTCATATTTTAATTCAAATCGACGCTCAGATCTTTGGCCTTCAGTATGCAGTCAGACAGCGAAGCCCCAAACACGAGCAGCAGCATTTCTTTTTGTTATCTCACCAGGTTTATATGCGTCAGTGAGGCAAGAGCCAAAGTTGTAGACGAGGTCCAGGTGACGCCGCTCCTGCATGCGGCTCCCGGTCTCTCTGAACGCCTCCTGAGCGATCTGGTTCAGCTGCTTCCTGCTCAAGCGGAGGTTGTGGCGATCGTTGGCTCGCAACACCTGCTGGAGCATGTCCTGGTAATCAGGAGGGTTGTTTCGTACCTCGGGACTGTTGATGAAACGCTCGATCTGACAGGACGGAGGAACACAGAGGACAAAACTCACTCTAATAAAAATATAGCTCCATGAAATTAAATAACCGCAGTCCCAAAACTCTTCTGTATGATCGCTGTGTAGTTCTGCCAGTTTGTGTTTTATAAAGCGCTACAAATAGTTTAGAAACCTCAGAAAGAAAATCATTCATAGCAGCAAGAACCCGATAATGTTTTTAATGCTTGGTCCTAATCTGCGGCTTAGTCTCATTTACGCTGATGCTCACAGTTAATGTTAGATTAGAAACGGTATCAGTTTAACCAAAATCATTTTATCAGTAAATCTGAATTAGATCTGGTCACAAACCGAAGTGTAACCCACATCTTTCATTAGGTTATAGGACAACATCAGACCTGAATGAGTATCAGGTTTAAATGCTACAGAGTTCAGAAGAGCTTCAAAAGAAAGTGTCAACCAGAGGACTGGAGAGGCATCAACAAGACATCTCTGAAAAATACCGGCACCCATCAGAGCTCCCGCTCAGCCTCCTATTAACTTCAGCTATTATATCAATCTAAAAATCCTACGTCACTCCGTTCTTGAGTTATCGCATTCACCCCACTGTGGCCAAAGCGCTTGCTCAGAGTGGCTCATACGATTGTTGGGTTTTCTGTTTTCTTTGTGATTTGGCGCCGTATAAAGAAAACTGAATTGAACAAAAACAAGAGTTTCAAAAAACCTGACCTCTGACCTTGAGGTCACGGTCACTGAGATTTGAACTCGTGCAAACTCGCGTGTCCACGCGACCCGCAGGATGACGACCCCATCAGCCTTTTACAGCTGAGGGGTAAAAAGGGTTTATCAGGTGGGGCCACAGACCGTCTCCTCATCCCTCCTGACTTTTCTCTAGTTTTAATTTTTGTTAGTGTCTTTGTCACTGCTGGCAGCTTGAGGCAGCACCTTCAGGCTGCACAGGCAGTCCAGCTCCTCCATGATGTCACATCCACACGTGCTGTTAGGTCTGCACTCGCAGGCCTCGCTGACTCAGAGACTTATCCTCGTGAACAGAGCAAGACAATCAGAGATCGATCGGTTTTTGACTTGCCCAGCCCGAGTCTCCGAGCTGTAAACTCTGCACCCGACCTCAGACGACTCCGACTCTGGCCACCCTTCGCAGCCTTTTTATTCAATGCATACAGTTACACAGCCCCCCATTGTAAAACCCCATATGGTGTGTCATAAAAGCTAAGGCACTGTGTATGTATGTGCATGTGCGAGCATGTGAGTGAGTGTGCATATCTCTGTATACATGACTTCCTGGTTACAACCATTTTAACAGCATCCCCCATCACTAAAGGGCCATCCTGACCTCCACCCTATGTATGGCTTAACCCCTTTTAACAGTCCACCATACATAAACACAGGTGGGCCCACAAAGATAAAAAGTGTACATGCCTACTCAAACAAGACAACCAGAACCTTTACATGAAATGTGCCTGCAGTTAAACACTATAGCTATAGCCTCCCCCACCATCCTAAGTGCAGGGGAGGTGAATGCACACAGAAGAATGCAGCTGAAAACAAGACCCACAATTTTAAGCACAATAATGACAACATTTAACAATTCACTCCGACACATGCCATCATAAGGAGGTTTGCTTCGTCTCCCAGCAGAGTGTTGAGTACGGAGGAGATCGTGGGAGGCGAGCTGTTACATGAAGAGGTGTTACTGACTTTGTGTTACACCGTGACGATTGGACGTCCCCCCTTGTTTTTTTATTCCCGTGTTTTTTCAACAGTGTATAAACACTGCATTGCCTTTGCCGTTAACGCTTTTGGTTTGATTTTTAAATTTCTCTACGGCCCTTAAACCTTCTGGTAATGTCTGCCTGGAATTTTCTACGAGTAAAACAGCACATCAACGTGAGCGCGCGCAGAGACTGAAGCAGAAAACCTGAGTTAAAGTTGAGAAGCACACTCAGATAACTGCAGATGCTTCATAATTCACCCCTCGGGTTAGAAAGTAGACCCAACAACACGCAGCTCACCCTCCTGTTGATCTCTGGATAACGAGTGCCTTTGTAGGAGATTCTCTGTTCAATGGCTCGGCCTGTTAGCGTGGTGCAGCCCTTTAGTTCACAAAGTTTTTCATAAATCTTCATCATCTGGGAAAAAAAAAAGGAGGAGGACACGTGAGGGAGGTGCGAGCAGCTGCCACACAGGCTGTAGTTAACGTTTACTTTTAGAGTGGAAGCCACTGAACCGCATCACTCTGGAGGCTGACCTTGCGTTTGAGTTTGTGCTCTTGGATGTATAACGAGTCTTCAGCTTCCAGGTCACTGAGACTCAGCTCAGCCTGCTGCAGGCGGCAGATCTCTTCGTTGTAGAGCTTCAGCAGGTTCTCCAGGTACGCTATCTGAGAGGAACAGATGGGACAGACATGAATGATCAGGGGTGATTTCCTACAGAAACCTCTGAGTCTTACAAAGGTGTAAAACCCTGATTGTTTCTGAAAGATAAAAGAACAAAATGAGGAATATTTCATATTTTTAATAGTTTATATTTAATGACTGCCTCAACCAGTGCGCTTTGATCTACTTTTACTCTCTTTTCCCTTTCAAAGTGGCTTTTATGAAGAGTACACCAAACACTGAAGCAAACTGTGCTGTGCAAATAAAACTGCTTTTGATTATAATCCTAAAATTTATTCAACAGCCACACCTAATCCACACTAACCTGCTTCCTGGAAGCTCTTTTAGCTTTTCTCTCCTCTTCTTGAGCCGCCTCTCTGTCCTCCTGCTGTCCTGAGGTGGAAGGCTGCTCTTCCTCTGCTGCCGGCTGCACACCTTCTTCCTGCTCGTCCAGGTTACCTTTACTCTTGTTTGTACTTTTGAGCGTGACAGAGGTAGACTGAAGATCACTCGACGTTGAGGTAGAAGGCCCGGGCTCAACCTTGATGAGGTTTTGCCTCCTCTTGATGGCATGCTGCTTCAGCACAGTGCACAGTTCATTGATGTAGACGAACGTTTTAGAGCGGTTGGCCTGAGCGCGAGTCAAGCATCGTCCCAAAGTGTTCCTGAGCTCCACCGATGACAGGAAGTCCGGGCAGGCCTTGGAGTGCTTTGTCTGGAGGAAGGTCAAGACCTCCGGGCAGTCCTCTGTGAGGGGCCTGCAGTGCTCCATAAACTGGAAGGGAAGTAAACAGAAAAAAAAAAAAAAAACAGGAAAAAAAGGACGAGACAAAGCAGAAACAATGATGGATAAAGAACCAACGAGAGGAACAAGGGAATGAATAAAACAGACGCTGCAAAACTGGTTTCAGTGCTTCTTTAATACAAACACACGATGCAGTATAACGTGGCCCTGGGTTGACTTTATAGGGTGTATCTGTTTATTTTCTAATAAGTGTGTAGATTTATATGATGAAGTTTAGATCATAAAGTTTAATATCACATACATATTTAATGCCAGCGTTTATATCCTCTCTCACTACACTCTCCAACTAAAGCAACCCCACCCACCCCCATCAGTTCATTTCTTAAACAAACACAAAAAAACGTAACTATTAATGTGAAAATCATACAAGCCAAACTTAAAAGACACTGAACTGTTTGTAATTTTTTATTATAGTTTTATTTTCATTATTTTATTATAGTTATTGTTTAAAATATCAAAATGAAACAGACAAAAATGGTCTTACCGACTTTCTCATGTAACAGCGCCTGACTGAGAAACTGATGGCCTTCAAATACTAAACGGGTTTTTTTTTTTAATGACTGTTTTAATAAAATTGTTTTGCATACAAGTCCAGCAACGGACGAGAGATGTAGGATGTACTTCGCCTCGTGCTGGGATAAACTCCATGGAAGGACGTTCTGCAAAACTAGACTTTACTCAGGAATTTGCATTTACTGAATACCTATGAGACAACAATATAACAGATTAACCACCATACGATCCCCTCACTCTTATTTTGAAAGCTCGGTCACTGCTGACCAGCGAGCTGCGGACTTTGCTGTGTTTCCCTACAGGCAGGCTGGTCAGGTCACCGGTGTGGTAAAGACCATCAGCTGCAGTCTAGAGGAGTGAAGTTCATCTGCTCAGTGAGGAACTAACTGATGACACTGCTGATTAGTGTTTTTCACAAAAAATGAATAAATAAAGCCATACATTTATGCTTTTTTTTTTTATTCATATGGTTAATAAAAAACATAGCTGTGCCTCCATTTGCCTGTGCGCACACGTATACTTGTAAACAGGTGAATGAACCCTGATGTTTGGCAGTGGCGAGACACAGCTTTGTTTCCCACAGTATTATTTGGGAAACACGGATCATCTCACTTGTTGTTTTGACTTAAAACTCCACATTTAAATATATCATGTTTCAACAATTAGCCTAAAAACACACAGATAAGATTTTAAGTCCAAGTCACCCAGACAGACAAACTCAGCATTTAGAGCGGTCTGAAGTCTGATACACATGAAATACTTCTGCATAAATTTCATTATTTTAAATTCTGGTCATGTTTAACATGAACTTGCATCATTGGACCATCATATAAACTCACCTCGGTGAACAACTTCTCATTCTCTGCCTGCAGAACCTGGGTGGTCTTCTTTGCTGTAGCGAAGGGTGACTGGGTAATGTGGGTGGGCACCGGCTGCTGAGCTTTGAGCGGGGAGACATTTTTGACTTGATGCTGAGGGGCTGATGTGGAGGCAGAGGAGGAGAGCTGAGGACTCTCTTCTTTTTCATCTTCCTCATCAAGGACAATGATTTGATCTGCCATTGAGGCAGGAGCCACCGCCATCCAAAAAGCTGGCTTTCTAAAGTACAAACAGGCAGAATGAGATCAGGACAGGATGTCACACAAGTATCAGAACGTTAGTGTTTTCAAGATCTGTACGATATTTACATTGGCACAAAGAAAAAGTGACAAACTCTGGCCATGTGGGCACTTCTGATCATTTAAATTCCAAAGCAGGGAGCCGCACTGCGAACCGAGTTCAACAAACCCAGGATATTTTTTTCTTCATCTGGCTTCAAACTGAACCAGCTTCAAGTCATATTCATATGAAAAATCTGGCAGCATCTGACCGATTAGAAACGCAGACAAGTCTAATGACAGCAGAGTGACTACCTTTACAAACTACGATGTCTGAACACAAAATGAAGAGTAACACACAATACAAAAAGCACCACAGCTGCCACAGATAAAATTACTGGTGCGTGTCTGCTTGTGTCAGAGGAAATGTATTAAAAGCGCTACGTTAATGTGCGGAAAAGTCCTACGATATTAATAAAGTCACTTTAAAGTCAGGAAGGAAAGCCGGACAAATGCATTTGCGTACATTAACAAAGTCGTCAGTTTCACAGCTCCATCACGGGAGGATCTGAAGTATAATTACAATTTCTTAGCACGTAAAATAAACATTATGTTGTGTAGATGTGTGTGAGACAGTTTCAGCTGCAAACAGCCAAAAAGCAGGAATAAAGTTGCCTATAAAAATCCATAATTCTTACTGATGCTCACCAGAAAAAGACTAGAACCTCTTACTGTCCAGAGATTTGAGTGGTCAATAGGTGCTAGTTTTACACATGTACACTATTCTTCTTTAACACAACCTACTCTGGATCAG
This sequence comes from Tylochromis polylepis, assembly GCA_015107715.1. NCBI lineage: Eukaryota > Metazoa > Chordata > Actinopteri > Cichliformes > Cichlidae > Tylochromis > Tylochromis polylepis. The sequence continues at coordinate 4,606 of VVHJ01059911.1, read as the reverse complement.
CATAGTTACCTGGTAATAGATGAAGCACCTTTGAAAAGCTTAAAAACCGGTCAAGTCACCTCACTACGCCCCAAATGCTGCTTCAGAGAGCAGGCCTCTGGTTAGGTTCACAGAGTCTGTTACCAAGTTGTTTCAGTCAGCTCTGACTGAGGATCCCTCATGTCTGGGTTAAAAATCAGTTTAATCTGACCAAACAGCTTCCTGAAACAGGGGCATGATCACTCAAATTCCCAAGCTGGGTAACGGATACCTGGAATGACTGCTAAAATACCTTGTGTGGCCCTCACAAACCTTAGACGTCTCGAAAGTCATGTCAGTTGAATAAAATAACAATGTCCCGTTGCCTAGAAACTTCGTCTGAGGATGTGTGAACCTGTGATTAACATTCAAACGTTTTCTACCATCAATTAAGACTTCAGTAACTGAAAGGCAGCCTCCTGTGTCCACATTAACACAGAAGCATCAAGAGTTTGTGAATTTGATGCTTCATTCAGCCCCACAGCAGCCGTTTGATCAGCGTTATCGTTTTGGCTGTCTTTACTCTGAAAAGAGGAAACCAAACAGGGGGTAGCTGCTTCCAAACACATGAAAGTGAAACTAAGCACGATGACACACACAACAGATTACAGGTGGAAAACTTAGACAGAAGGCTAAATAAAGCAGGTCCACACACACTGTAATAATGTGACAGTATAATACACACCGACCTGATCTTTACGAGCTGCTGGAGTTGACAACGAAGCAGGAAACCGTTGCACCTCCGCAGGACATCACAACACTCCAGATAGTTAGCTGATGTTAGCTCTGGAGGCTAGTTAGCATTCTGACTTTTCTAAGTAAAAAAATAACGTGTCAGAAAAAAGGTCGAATTACACTCTCATCGCCTCATGAACCGGGTAAACAAACCCGAGATAACCTCTAATCTCGTTTGTTGTTATCAGACTGGAGCTTCTTCATCAAAACAATGCCCCTTCACTTAGCTGTGCTATCGAATCGAGATCGAAAATGTACCCGCTAAACTCCGTTCAACATCAACGCCTCTGATTGGACGACAGATCCGCGTCGATGAGTAATGCTATTTCCCATTGGACAGCTGCTTGCTGACGCGTACCTTTGATATAAATTTTTATTATTATTTCTTTGAATATACTTAATTTACATAACAAAACTTCTTTTATTGTTTTATATTTAGTACTTTTATATTTGGAACATTTATCAGCTTCATTGTTATTTTGTCTAAGTTCAATCTGAGCATCAGAATGGGGAAGAAATATGGTTTAAGCTACTTTGAACGTGGTATGGGGGTTGGAGCCAGTCTGAGTCTGAATATTTTCGAAACTGCTGATCCGCTGGGATTTTACCACACTACTTTACCAAACTACACAGTAGAAGTTCGGGAAAACGTTGTCTGGTCTGATGATTCTTGATTTATGCTGTAAAATTCAGATGGTAGGATCAGAATTTGGGGTAAACAACATCAAAGTATGGATCATCCTATCTGTTATTGACAGTTCAGGGTGGTGATGGGGTGTAATTTTCCTGATGAACTTTGGGCCCCTTGGTACAAAGTATTGTTTAGACACCACAGGCTCCCTGAGTATTGCTGCTAACCATGTCCATCCCTTTATTACCAGTGTACCCATCTTTAAATGGCCGGTTCCAGCAGACTTATGCACCCTGTCATAAAGCTCAAATCATTGCAAACTGGTTTGTTGTACATGAAGATAAGTTCGCTGTACTTAAATGGCCTCCGCAGTCAACAAATTGCAATCCAATGGAGCACTTCTGGGATGTAGTGGAACGGGAGATTCATGTAATGGACACTGCCTGACGCTCTCATGTGAACACAGACCAGAATCTCAGAGGAATATTTGCAGCACCTTATTGAATCTATTCCATGAAGAGTTAAAGCAGCTCTGAGGACAAAAAAGGAGTTTAACCCAGTATTATTAAGGTGTACCTAATGAAATGACCAGTGAGTGTGAGTGGATGTGTGGTTTAAAGCATGTATAAGAGCAGAGTGTTTGACAAGAAGAGGACTGATTTGGTGTGTTTCAAGAGATTTCTTTTATTTAATTAAAATTCAGAGTCCATTTAAATCAGACGCTAATTTGAAATCTTTCTTACAGCAGAATTTTGTGCTCTGTTTGTAAAATGTCCTTCACCTTTCAGTCCCAGGTTTAATGATTTATTAGTCTGGGCAAGCACACGATGAAGAAAAACACAAACACGCCTAAACCAACATGAAAATACAAATACGATCTCCATATTTACAAAAAGGACAAAAAACAAGACTGTCAGTTTGAACAGTCTATTATTATTATTATTATTATTGTTACTATTAA
>VVHJ01059901.1:0-17917 GCA_015107715.1 Tylochromis polylepis | reverse complement strand
TCTGACCAGGATGCCTCCTGGGCACCTCCTGGGTGAGGTGTTGTGGGCATGTCCCACCGGGAGGAGGCCCCGGGGCAGACCCAGGACATGCTGGAGAGATTATATCTCTCGGCTGGCCTGGGAACGCCTCGGTGTTCCCCCGGACAAGCTGGAGGAGGTGGCTAGGGAGAGGGAGGTCTGGGCTTCTCTGCTTAGGCTGCTGCCCCCGCGACCCGGCCCCGGATAAGTGGAAGAAGATGGATGGATGGATGGATGGATGGAGAAAAAAAAGCATTAATGGAGGTCCCATTTGAGTGCCTTGGCATGGACCTTATTGGGCCATTTCACTAGAGTGCACAGGAACATAATTTTGTTTTAGTTCTAAGCAGTGTCACTGTGCATGATTTCTGCAAAGAGGTGCCCCAGACCTCCATGAGATTCTCTCCCTTATAACTGCTGTTTGACAGGAAACCTCAGGGGGTGTTGGACCTGCTTAAAGAAAACTGGGAGGAAGGTCCAAGCCTTAGTAAGAATGAAATTCAATACGTTTTGGAAATGTGAGCAAAACTGCACACACTAGGTTTCACCTGTCTCACTCACCAATCTTCTGGAAGAAGTCCCTCTTGTCTTTGACAGAGTGTAGCACATCTGGATCTGCTAAGTTTACTTCTGTTTCTGGCTGTAAAAGTAACATTTAACTGATAATGAGAAAGAAGCGCATATAATGACATGACAATATTGTTTCACATTCAGAGAATTTAAGGTTGCACTGGTATTTTCCAAAATACCAGTACAAAAAATCCAAATGGAAAGACTAAAACCAGCACTGTCTGTGTCCTACGTTGTAAATGTATTGACCAGCTGTTTTCAGAAACAAGTAAGTTATAATATATACGTATCTGCAAGTCATTTATAAAAGATTTATGCTGGCCTGAGGCTAACAAAGGTATTGAGAGATGGGTCAAACATATTGGTTTTTGTCTTTTCTAATTATTTTTTGACCATATAAAAGTTTTATGCTCGTCTGATTTGAGGTGGGCTCTGAATTAAGAATGTTTTGTCAGCATAAACAGTAAAACAGAAAGCTGGAGCCCTGCACTGGGACTGGGGCACCATGGGACCCGACGCAAAGCTTGCGGGAGTAGGGGGGTTTTAAGGTTGCTGTGGGTGGGAGCGGGCGACTAAAAATAGACAGTGGGTCCCAAGATTGTTAGTAGGATGGAGAGTGCAACTGATGTTGGTAACAACATTAGATCTGGAGAGTATAAACCTCAAGAAAAGACTTGAAAATCAGATATTTGGAAAAGTTTACTAAAGTGCTGTTTTTTCACCTGTCTCAAGCCAAGACTACTTGGATCATCTATCCATGGAGGAAAAATGAAGATATGAAAAGATACTAGAAATTCTGGGGACCTGCGATTCATGATCTGCTCCGGCAGCTTTATTGTATTCCTGAAAGTGGCAAATCTCTCCCAGAGCTCCAGTTCAGTCACATCTACGAGTATGTTGTAGAGAACCCCTCACCTTACACTGCTACCAGGATCAACGGTTTCAAAGTATGGACAGCTACATGTATTTTCGATCTGGATGGGTAAACGATGCTGCCATGTAGGAGGTAAAGAACAAGAAACTGTTTATAGTTAAAGCAAAGGGAAGCGCTACAAAACGAGCTTAAATGAACTAGCACACGGAAATATAATGTTTTGTTGACTTCGACATTTACAGTGTAGAGCCAGAAAAGTATTAATTTGTCCCACTAATGTTGTGTCATAATAGTAAAGTTGACTGAGTATTTTTCCGATGTCAGTAAATCATTCCTACAGTTTAAAATGCAGCCGGGGTTACTGTGGAGAAGCAATGGGACGCCATGGGAATACTATGAATATCAATGAGTCTGTGGGTGTGGGCAGGTGTGGATACAAATATTGCGGGAGCGGGCGGGCGTGACAGAGACGGACAGCGGGAGTGGGCAAATTCAAGGGGAGCAGGATTTTTTTTTAAAAGTCCCACGCAGGGCTCTATAGCAAGTAACCAAGTGAATACAAGTACCGCATTGACAATGTCTTAAATTTAAAGTAACAAACAACAAAAGTGAGAAAAAATAAACAGTAGTCGCTCACACTTTATACATAAATACCTCTGTCTCAGGCTGACTGGAGTTTTGGGTGATTTTAGGCGCAGATGCTCTGGACTGGACAGGTGGGGGAGAGCGAGACTGGGGGGGCGGTGAACTTGAACGATCCTTAGAACGCCGTTCTGACCAACGCCTCCGTTCCCTCTCATCCTCCTGCTTTCTTTCCTGCTCCTTCTGTCTTTGTTCCTCCCTTTTCCATCTCTGCTGCTCCTTCTTCTGCTGCTCCTGTGCCTGCTGCTGGGACAGAGTCATTGCCTGCATGGTCATCTGCTGGGCCTGAGAGGACAGGGGAGAAATTTAAACTTTGGACTTACCATGGATGAAGGGGTGATACAGGATGTGAACAAAATGATCATCATAGTTCTGACCATGAGAAGGGCTTGCTGGTTGATTAGAGCCTGTTGTGTTGCTGCTGCCATCTGCATGGGGTCAGCAGCAGAAGGAGCAGGCATGGGAGCCTGAGGCATCATCATGGCTGTGTATGATCAGTTATGACAAACTGTTACACATATTTAAATACAGATATAAAACTCAGCAAACACAGTGCTTATAAACTGTTTTTATATAAATAAATGTTTCATGCATATATAATTTTGTTTTTTTGCATATGTTAGTACGCATCGGTTTCACTCACTCGAGCTCAAACTGCAATATGAGGCTCAGGAACTAAAATGAATTTGACAGCCCTCATCTACAGTATGTAGTGTTACATAAAAGAGATGTAACTGTGTCTGAAAAGTTTCTGATGACTGTTGTGGCGGGGTGCGGTTGGGGGTGGGGTCAGAAGGAAATGGTGGGGCCTTCACAGGAAACCCTGCCACTTCCAGTGATTCGCTCCACGGAAGACTTTCCACTAGAGCAGTCTCGTGATGACACTTTACGCTCAAGTGTTGAAAACTGATGGTAAAATAGTGCGACCTGATGCAGCACTGACGTTTCCTTATTTTGTGATGATTGGGGACAGATTATACAGAGTGAGTCGTGACACTCCCATGCAGGAAGAACACACGCAGTTGTTGGTGCCAAAAAACTGCTGAGAAACGATTTTCCAACCAATGGCTGGTCACATGGGATATGAAAAAACTCTGGAACGAATAATGGCCTGATCTACTGGCCGGGCATTTTGGGGGGATGTATGCCGGTGGTGTGCATCCTACCTGGAATGTCAGCTGTTGAACCAGCTGGCCATTCCAAAAGCGCCATTGCGCCTGTTTTGTTAATGGAGGTCCTATTTGAGTGCATTGGCATGGACCTCATTGGTCCATTTCACTGGAGTTCACGGGGATATCGCTTTGTATTAGTTCTGGTGCAGGTTAATGCAACACAATGTCCCAAAGCAGTGCTGCTGTGCAGCATTTCAGCAAAGAGTGCTGTGCAGGCACTGTTTCAAGTCATATCCCGAGTGGGGATCCCAAAAGAGATACTGACTGACCAGGGCACTTCGTTCATGTCTCGCACACGAAAAGAACTGTGCGAATTACTGGGCATTAAACCTTTCGGACCAGCGTTTACCTAATGGGTTGGTGGAGTGGCTGAAAAAGAGTAAGGGGTGAGTAGGCTAGGCTGGATGGCTCCCCAGCCTAAGTCAGGCGATGGGGGTACGTGGCGGGGTGTCGTCGTGGCTGTGCTAGAGGAGTGGGGGGGTGCAGTGGGTCCAGGGGGCAGTGTCAGAGGAGGCTGGTTGGCACAACTGAGGCTCATTTTGATCATTTCTCCTTATTTGAGTAGCATGCTGGGGCCTGGAGGAGGAAGGAGGAAGGAGAGCAGAGCGCTTTGACAAGAGTTGTGACAGCAGGAGAAGGCTGCAACACCATGTTAACAAATGCACTTGTAAATAAATATTCACTGACTGGCAAAGCTACATGTATGGGGTTACAACTGTGTCCCAGTTCAGTTAACCAACATATGACCGAGGGCTGAACTGAGAAAAGAACATATCACATAATTTTTATGTTTATGTCTTTGGAAAGAGTCTATTATCTTTTCACTGGTGATTGCCATTTTGGTACCAATTTATAGTTTATCTTTGAACCATTAGTGAGGTGGCTGTTACATTTATTGACACCAGGTGTATTTGTTAAGTTTAGGAAGGTTGCACTTAATTTGCAATTAAAGACAATGTTTTTCCTTTTTTTCCCTTTTTCTTTTTCTTATTCTGTACTGGTACAACTCAAGATGATACGGTCTGTGGATGTCCTTGTGAAATGCAGTGAATCTTGTCATTAACTTTTTAAGCACTTTGAAAGGAGGCAACTGGACTTTTAGGTTTTAGGTTTGTGAAGACGTTTCACCTCTTCCAAAGAGGCTTCTTCAGTTTTAGAACCACCAAAAGATGGAGAGTACCAGTTACTTAAACCCTAATGGGGGATGTCCCTTAGGAGGTGGTCGTTGACCCACCAATAATCTGCGACATTATATGAGCCCAGGTCTGAAAAAAATTAATAAGAAATGTTGTAGAATTACCTGGTATGGTTGGCATCATGGGATTTGTACCATAACTGGGCATTGCAGGGTTGACTGGTGCTCCTATACATACAGAAAGTAACATACAGAGATTTAAGGAATTGAAACATGTTTTTTCTATCATTTATTTGGATCCATAACTTCAAAAAAATCCAAAACATAAAAAATAAACCACATATGAGTATTCTAAAAGATAACCAGTATAAGTGATATGCATATATATTATACATACACAGATATGAGATATGAAACTCCACATGCATTAAACCAAGAAACAGCATTAACCAAATTAGCTTTAAAATGGCTTTAAAAAAAACAAATAAACAACAGCAAAAAGAACAACAATGTTTATTTTAACTGCTTAATATCTACAGCAGGTAAGCTCAGGGTTTCAGGCTGGCCTGTTATGGACTGAACTAACTAAGCATAACCATTATGCTTAGCAGCAGTTATTCTGAAACAGGCTCTTCAGTTTATTTCCCAGTGCGGTGGTGCTGTTAGTTACCTGTTGCAGTAGTGGCATTCTGAGAATCCTGATTTTTTTATTTGCTCAGTTTTATTTGTTTAATACCATCCAACCACTTCTACAGAGTGAGAGTTCTGTTTTGAGCCTGTCACATCATTTTTTTCACTTTGACTTTTAAGGTACCTCTGAATTCAGCCCTCTGTAGGCTGATGGTAAATGGTAAATGGACTGATTCTTATATAGCGCTTTTCTACTCTCCTGGAGTACTCAAAGCGCTCTATACAACATTCACCCAATCACACAAGCACTATCTTCTATACTAAGTGTTTCTATACACATTCACACTCCAATGGATGCATTGGAGAGCAACTTGGGGTTAGTATCTTGCCCAAGGATATTTGGCATGCAGACTAGGGGGAGCCAGGGATCGAACCACTAACCTTCCGATCAGTGGATGACCTGCTCTACCACCTGAGCCACAGCCACCCCAGATCATTTTTATTTCCATCAAATGATGTGGCACTCCTAACACATTACCCATTCCATATCAGCATAGATAACCTGTATGATTTTTTCCCCCATTAAGATATGATGTGTTTTTAAAGTGTTCCTTTAATATTTTTGAAGAGTGTATTTCTTAAAAGTGAAGAGACTAATTCACAAACAGTTTACTACCTTCTTTTTTTCTTAATGATGATTTGGAAACAACAGATAACTGAGCACAAGAAATTACTAAATTGCAGTTACTTATTAAGAAATGATAATAGAACGAATGAGGCTTGCGATACTGTGTTGTGTTACATCAGTTAACTATAGTGAAGTGTGCCTTCTACAGGGCACCCTGACTATCTATTGCATGTGAAATTGAGATCTTAAAACAAACCTGGCTGGCCTAAAGATACATTCATAATCAATGGCATGACAAAGAGTGAATATTTTCTCAATGATGTCACTGCTGAGATAAATGAACATTTATAATAAAGGGATTCAGAGCCTTTAAAATTTCAAAACAAGTTTGATTCTTTATATCAGAAATGTCATTAATTACTTACCCACAGGATAGCTTGGCATTGTCATAGGCATACCTGTAAACATGGTGTTTCAGTGTGCAGTTAATAAAAATGGCACATAACAAGATAAAATCCTCGCTTTCAAAAATGTGTATAAGATATATGACAAGCAGCAATACAATTTCGGTTCATGTGTCCTAATAATCCCAGGTGCCAGGGGCTTCTGTTGTCCCCTAGTAGGGTCTCCCAAACCAAATTGTTCCTGAGTGAGGGGTCAGACAAAGAGTCATTCAATCAGCCCTTATGAAAAGAACTAATACCATGCTGGGATAGGTTTAGTGGGATCCCATCTGGTGTGTCAGGCGGCGGTCAAGGGTCGATCCCTGGTGGGCCAATCCCTGGCTCTCCGGACATGAAAATTACCTCTCTGGTCGGGAAAAGCTTGAGCGATTCTGAGGTTGAGAAATACCATCTAGATATAGCTGAAGAAGCAGCTTGGATGAGAGATGAAATGTCTTCGTGAAACTTAAGTCCAATTACTTTCTTTCGAAGCTCCTTAGACTGGTTACATATAGTAGAGCTCAACTCACTCACTTGGGCTCTGTAACCAGTCTCCTGGAGAGGGTCTGGACTCTGTTCCAGTCTGGAGTTGCCCTTGAGGAACTGCCCTTTTATTTTTTTCTTCTTTTTTTGGCCTGTCCTGTCTGGCAGTGTGGCAATCAGAATTATTGTCTGAAGGCCAAGAAAAATGTCCAGTAGATGGAACATGACTTTCTGTTTGCCTTGAAGCAATTCTGACACCATTAGGGATCTCATTAAGGGAAAGCATTGCTCTACTCACAAGGTGTGTAGTGGGGGTGGGGTGCTGCTGAACTCAACTGAGGATATAGTCAGGTGGTGGAAGGAATACCTTGAGGACCTCTTTAACCCCACTGACATGCCTTCTGTAGAGGAAGCAGAGTCTCCCATCACACTACTACCCACCTGGCAAGATGGATAATTCATGCCCCCCCCCCAGGGGGGGGGACCAGAAAGGAAAGATCTTCCGTTTGTTGAACCCTGGACAATGCATTTTTTTTTTGTCCTGGATGCAGAACACTCAGCCAGCTCTTTGTTCTGTTTTTTTTGCATACTCAGGAGTATGGGGTGTTCAAGCCTGTTGTTATGAGCCATTTGGTCCTTGTACAACTGTTGGAGGAACTTGGTCCACATTTCTGGCAATAGGTTTGACTCATTTCCAGTGGTTGTTGGACTCTGCCACATCTGCCATTTGTCAATGATTCTTTTTATAATTTTACGGACATGATTTCTAGGTGTAGCTAGGTGGCAGAAGGCTTCAACTTTGGTGGCCCTAGAATTTCATCTCTGTTTTTTGCAGTTGATGTAGCTCTGTTGGCTTCATCAGGCTTCAGTGCGAGTAGAATTGGCCTCCAGCTTGCGCTGGAGTTGTTTGCAACCAAGTGTGAAGTAACAGGAATGAGAATGAGTACCTCCAAATCTGAGGCCATGGTCCTCAGCCGGAAAAGGGTGGAGCGCCCACTCCGGGTCAACGACGAATTACTGCCCCAAGTGGAGTAGTTTAGGTATCTTGTGGTCTTGTTCACGATTGAGGAAAGAAGGGAGAAAGCGAGTGATAGAAGGATTGGGGCCAAAGCTGGATGCATGCAAACGATGTACCGGTCCATTGTGGTGAAGAGAGCTGAGCATAAAAGCAAAGTTCTCAATTTACTGGTCGAGCTACCTCCCTTCTCTCACATATGGTCACGAGCTTTGGGTAGTGACTGAAAGAACGAGACTGCGGATACAAGCGGCAGAAATGAGCTTCATCCTAAGGGTAGCTGGCCTCTCTCATAGAGACAGGGTGAGGAGTTCAGTCATTTGAGAGGGGCTAAGAGTTGAGCTGCTGCTCCTCTACATTGAAAGGAGCCAGTGAGATGGCTCAGATATCTGACTAGATACCTTCTGGTCACCTCCTATGTGAGGTGTTCTGGATATGTCCCACCTGGAGGAGGCACTAGGCCAGACCCAGGATACACTGGCAAGATTACAGGGTTGGGAATGCCTGGTGTTACCCTGGATAAGCTGGAGGTGACTCGGCAGAGAGATGTTTGGCCTTGTCTGCTTAGGCTGCTGCCCCTGCGACCCGGTCTCAGATAAGCGGAAGAAAATCGATGAATGGATTTTATACGTCGATTTTTCCTTTTAGTGTGAACATTATGAACAGAGAATGATTTGTAATGCAACTATGAAGTAAATACATGTGGCATGTGCATTTCCTACCTGCTCCATACATGCCAGAGTACATTGGTCCAATCCCCCCTCCCCCTCTCATCCTGCGGTTCAGAATAGCTATTCTTTCCATGTCCTACACACACAAACACACAAAAATGAGCTGTGTATTACATTATGAGTGACAGGGCAGCCACATCTGCAAGTGGAGTTACTGGAAATAAGCCTTAACAAACTCAGTAACATTCTACAATATATACGCACATCTCTAAACTAAACCCTAAAAATGCATACTACACAGTTTAGCCTGCACGTACTGTCTAGTATAAACTTGGAATTTATATCATTTAAAACACAGAGATGACTTATGCAACACATCAAGTACAGCTCCAATATCAAATTCAAACCTTTAAAAATGAATTACATCATTATATATAAGCTTTAAATTTCTGATTTATCAAATGACCCTTTCTGAGCAGTCTTTACCTTAAAGCATCTCTCACATTTTCTGTTTATGTCTTTCCTTTCTTACATCGTTTTTCATATCAGAGAAAGTAAAGTTATCATACATTAACACTTTTTTTCTTCTCTGGGAAATACTACCCAAGCAAGTCACTGTACCCTTAGCTAGAAGACAAATTATAAGCCAAACTGCACAGAAACATAACGCAACTCACTGGAGGTCCATGGTCCAATACAGGGTCAAATATGTCATCAACATAGGCCTCCATCTGTCGACTACGCCCTGAAGAACAGAATTGCTCATTAGTTAGAGTGAAAAAAAGACCTTTGTGTTGTCTTTGCTGGTTGCCATTATGACTACTCCTTTATTTTTCAGCTAAAAACTAAATATCAAAGTAATATTTAAAGCGCTTTTTGACACAATCATACACTAATCAAACTCAAATGGTATTTTTATTTTGTTATTCCATGCCTATGTGATGTGTACATAGGCAACTGTTAAATTGTCTGCTATCACTATAACTGTAATGTTATAAATGTTCTAAATTAAAAGTTAAGTTAAATGCATAAGCAAGTGCTACAATTAAGTCAGTAGGTAATTGGACAATGACAACTGACAAATTTTGTAATTTTGCATCTGTGCACCACCAAGGTGGATTTTAAATCCTACTATCAGAATGTGATTTGTATTCATTACACCTCTTACTAAGAGTTACAGTGAACAGGTACTAAAAGCAAGTGACACACTTTACATTCCTGATGTTTTATCCGTTTAATTTGGTATGCAATATGGGAATATGGCCATGAAACTGCCTACGACTCAAATGTCCAATTACTTTTGTACCTCTGACTGTCGGGGGCAGTGGGGAACTATGTATAAAAACACAAAAAGGGTTAAGGCAATACTTGGTAGTTGTGGTAGAAGAAGGAGCTTGGAAAGAAGGCGACTGGACTTCTTCAAATTTCTTGAAGATGTTTCACCTCTCATCCAAGAGGCTTCTTCATTTCTAAAACCAAATGGTGGGGAGTCCCATGTAGTTAAACCCTAGTGGGGGTTGACCCACTATTAACCATGTGCCTCATCACATGAACCAAGGTATGATAAAAGGCGTAGGTCAGTACCACTTCAGGTTTCGGGTGAAACCACTGTGAGACTTTGCCTCACCCTATCATGTGACCTACTGACATCACCTAATGAGTGAGGGTTGAGGCACCTGAGAAGGGATCTCAAGACAGTATTGTAGGTGGCTGACAATTGGTGTCAAAGCCACCACCCCCTCTGTTCAATAATTGTTGTTGACAGTGGACATAGATGGCCTCTTTTACAAATGAAGAAGCCTCTTGGATGAAAGGTGAAACATCTTCAAGCAATTTAAAGAAGTCCAGTCGCCTTCTTTCCATCCTCCTTAGACTACCATGACCACCAAGTATTGCATTAACTGTTTTGGATCTTTATACATAGTTCCCCACTGCCCCCCACTGTCAGAGACACAAAAGTAATTGGACATTTGAGTCATAGGTAGTTTCATGGCCATATTTCAATATTGCATACCAAATTAAACAGATAAAACATTGAGTTCAATTTCTTAAGTCCAGTTCAATTCAATTCAATTTTTTTATACAGCGCCAAATCACAACAACAGTCGCCTCAAGGCGCTTGTCCAGTCGCGTTCTTTCCAGGCTTCCTAGACTAACATCTTGAATGTTTGATTTAAAATCTATTGTGTTGGTGTACAGATCCAAAATTTAAAAAATATTGGCAGCCGCCAGTGGTACCCCTCAGACTCCTAGTACATAGACAAACATGATATGAATGGTAGAAATGGTAGGAAATGATATCGTTCTCTTGTGACCTTGAACTTAAGGTCAAGATTAAAGCATAATTAGCATGTTTTACCACTATTTTACTCTAAATGAAATCATATTTTACAAAACAAACATGAAGAAGACATTAACCTAGTTATCAAGTCCATAAAGTCAATAGGACACTGTTTAAGTTTTATAGGTAGTTAAAGTTCTTATTATAATGTAATTGTGACTAACTTTAAACTAGTCATTTCACATCCCCCAGCCAGTTTTTATGCCAGAGACTTTAATTGGTGAAGGGCGAGAATGCAATGAACAGTTTGAGGTGACAGCTGATGTGATTGGCTGGAATGAGGGGGTGAAGTTAAGATTTCTGAAACTTTTGTTGTCTGGCTGGGCTCGTGAAGTTTATAGTGGACTCTTTGCTTCATCTAAAACTAACCATACTTTGTTTAAAGGTGCAATAGGAAGGTGTTTGGACCCTTGTCACAGCGAGGATTGGAACCAAGCAAATTTTTCTTCATGGAGAAGGTTGCATAATGAAACAGTCTGGAAATTTGCTAATGCCCTGTGTTGGCTGGTGTAGCAAGGGTGTGCAGCTGCAGCCACAGCCCATGAACCCTTTTTTTGCCGATCTGCTTTCATGGGCCCCGGAGGCGACAGGCACTGTACCCGAGCCACAGAGGGCTGTGCAAGCGCCGGAAGTGCAGGCGGCCGTGCCAGAAGAGTCCGTTGATGGTGGTCACTTGGTGAGCCCTGAAGTAGCATGGACCTACCCACACTAGACTTTATCGAGTGAGTCTACACACTCACACAGAGGAGGAACACACCCAGTTGCTTGTACCTAAAAGCTGCCGGGAAATGATTTTCCAGGCAGCTCATTACAACCCCATGGCAGGGCATATAGGAAATGACAAAACTCTGGAACGAATAATGGCCTGATTTTATTGGCCAGGCATCTGAGGGATGTGCGCTGATGGTGCACATCCTGCCCAGAGTGTCAGCTGGTGAACCAGCCAGCCATCCCAAAAACGCCTTTGTGGCCATTACCATTAATGGAGATCTCGTTTGAACGCATTGGCATGGACCTCATTGGGTCATTTCACCAGAGTGCACGCGGATATCGCTTTGGTTCTAGTGGATTATGCAATGTGATATTTCGAAGCAGTGCCGCTGCGCACCATTTCTGCCAAGAGTGTGGTGCAGGCACTGTTTCAGGTCAGTCAGCATCCTTAAAGAGATACTGACTGACCCAGGCACATCGTTCATGTCTCACACACTTCAAGAGCTGTACGAATTGTTGGGCATTAAGTCTGCTCGAACCAGTGTCTACCACCCTCAAAATGACGGATTGGCAGAGCGGCTGAACAAGACTTTAAAGTCCATGATATGGAAGTTCATTCATGAGGATGAAAGCAATTGGGCTCGCTGGTTGGACCCTTTGTTGTTTGCAGTGTGGGAGGTTCCCCAGGCCTTCACGGGGTTTTTCCCCTTTAAACTGCTATTTGGCAGGAGGCCACACAGGTTGTTGGACGTAATTAAGGAAATCTGGAAGGAAGGCCCAAGCCCAGTTAAAAATGAGATTCAGTACGTCCTGGACCTGAAAGCAAAGCTGCACACATTGGGGAGGTTGTCATGGGAGAATTTGCTCCAGGCTGAGGAATGTCAACAGCGCCTGTACAACAGAGGGGTTAGACTCAGGCAATTTTCACCAGGAGACAAATGTATTACTCCCTTCTTCAAGCTCAAAGTTACTCGCCAAGTGGCAAGGGCCCTTTGTGGTCACACAGCGAGTGGGTGAGGTTGACTATGAGGTGGTACGGTCGCACAGGGGAGGAGCCACACAGGCATATCACCTCAACCTCCTTAAAGCATGGAGAGAGGCTGAAACCGCTTCTCTGGTGAGCCGGGTTAAGGAAAGAGATGAGTTGGGGCCGGGGGTGCCAAATTCCACCATTCCCGCTTCCACTGCGGTTTGCAGATGTGTTCTCCCCCCTGGCCAGCTGTATGAATCTCATAGAGCACCATTTTGAAACGCAGCATGGTGTGATGGTGCGTTCATGGACATACAGGTTACATGAGCATAAGAGACAAATTGTTCAGAGAGGACTGGCTGAAATGCTGAAAATGGGGGTAATAAAAGAGTTGCACAGCACGTGGTGTAGCCCCATAGTTCTTGTAGTGAAGAAAGATGGATCTGTACGGTTCTTTGTCGAGTACTGCAAGATGAATGAGGTGTCATGGTCTGATGCCTACCCCATGGCCCAGGTTGGGGCTCCTGGACTCCTGGACTGGTTAGGCCCGGCTCAATTTTTCATGACACTGGATTTAACCAAGGGCTACTGGCAGATTCCCTTGTCTGCAGAGTCCAAGGAAAAAAACAGCCTTCTCCACGTCATACGGGTTGTACCAACTTGTCCGTTCAGAAGTGTGACAAGTTGCCCTAGCCACCTTCCAGTGCCTTATGGACCAGGTACTGTGTCCACGTATATGCTGCTGCCTACCTGGATGATGTTATCATCCATAGTAACATCTGAGCGGAGCATGTGTAGCGGGTGGCTGTGGTCCTGGAGTCCCTGTTGCAGGCGGGGCTCACAGCCAACCCGAAGAAGTGTGCATTTGGATGAAGGGAGGCACAGTATTAGCATACCACTTGAGAGGCGGGGAGGTGGGCCCAGAGGTGGCGAAAACAGCAGCCATCACATCTTGGGGCTGGCTGGTTACTACCGCCGGTTTGTGCCTGGCCAGATGTGGTCCAGTGGATAAAGCAGTGCCAGGCAGCATTTGTGCAGATATAAAAGGCCCTCTGTTGGGAGCTGCTGTTCCACACACCTAACTTTTCTGAATGTGTTTTGGTTTGTAGTGTACAAATCTTTTTGCAGTGTGGTGTGTATTCTACATTAGATAATTGGTGTGGACATATTTGTTATCCCACAGGCATAATAGATATAGATAGAGGCAGAGGGAAGACAACCTATCTGCCGTTTTAAAGTGACGGTTGTAAAATAAAGCTTGCGATCTCACCTGTATTTTTTGTGCCAGTCTTTGGTTGTCAGTTCTCTGATATATCATTATCATGTTTAGAGAAACTTTTTCTGAAATGCTAGCTGGACACATTTAGAGCTAGATGGACTGCATGGCACAATAAAAAAACCTTTCTGGTAAGAAAGGTAATGAACTGTGCCTGTGTGCACTTGCTGACAGCCTTTCCTTGCATGATCTGATATTATCATGTTGCTGCCATTACTGCAAGCAGCCAATCACATGTGAAGTCATAGTGGGAAACACAACAGAACGTAAATTAAAATTATAGTTTTAAGGTCTTTTCTAGTAGAATGTTTCTCTAACTGATATCTTTGTCCTGTCTTACCCCCTTCAACCCGAAATGGCTGTGGCAGATAGCTGCCCCTCCCTGAGTCTGGTTCTGACAGAGGTTTCTTCTGGTTAAAAGGGAGTTTTTCCTTCCCACTGTTGCAAAAGTGCTTGCTCATAGGGAGTCATCTGTTGTTGGAATTGCCTCAGTTTTCTCTGTTTTACTGTAGGGTATTTGCCTTACAATATGAGGCACCTTGACCCAGCTGTTGTGATTTGGTACTATGTAAATAAAATTAAATTGAAGGTGGTTTACATTGTGAAAGGTCTGTTTTAACATAAACCATAATCCTATAATAAACCTACCTTAGCAGATTTGATTCCTAATTCTGACAAACTATAACTAAAAATTCATATTAGTAGATGGCTCTGTTTGGTGTTCCTGACAGTGTTACTTAGATAATTAGTGTACCAAAATTTCACCATATAACACTTACCTTCCTGTGGATAATCTCTTCTCCACAGGTTTCCTTCAAAAGGAGGTAGACCAGGAGCTTGTATGGCTGGTGCTGGTGGTATAAAGTCATCTAGATTGGTTGTTAATACCCTGAAGACAAACAGATGTCATAAGTGACAATGGATTCTTTTAAAGATGCCTCCCACCCTCCAAGAAAATCAAACAAACCCCAAAACATTTGTTCACTATTTTACCTATCGCCCTGGTTGCTGAACAGGTAATCAGAGTGAGTAGAGGAGGGAGTCCCTTCTGGTGGGAGCACTTCAGATTCAGCTCCAGCCAGCAGATCCATGACAAAATCTGAGCCAGCTAAATCAGACCAGCCGTCATCGATTGAAAAAAGAGACACTGACCAGCCCTGTACCACTTCCGAAACACCTCTATGGCACAAAACAACACATTACACAAAATTTAAGGAAGATGCATGTAAATGCAAACATTAGTTAGCAAAGGGAGACAATCACACATGTTCACAACTTATACCTGAAATGAAGAATCCACGATGCTAGCTGCTCTCCTGTGGTCCAAGACTCCACTTCAGTTATAAACTTCTCATCTGAAATAAAATGCCAAATGGCATTATGGGTTTATTATTGCACTGATATTTTTGCACTGCCTTTAGGCCCACTGATCCAGTTTCATGTTACAAAAATGGAAATGTCCAGTTAGTCTCACCATTGTAGGTGTGAACATCCACCAACATGGTTCCCTTTCTCTGGTTGGAGGTCCATTCCAGCTTGGTGGGTGGGTACGTCCGGCAGGTTGGAGATGGAAGCTGCAGAGATGTCAGCAGTTTATGTTGGCACAGTGAACGGTACTGCCCTGGACCATGGTCAGATACATACCTGCAGGGGTTAAAGTGGGTCGTAACAATCCAGAACAGCATTCAGTGACTGAGTAATAAAATCTGACAGGCAGTTTAATAAAAAGCACTGTGAAGCAAGTTTATTTTTCATGTGCTGCAGTCTCATAGTCCTTTTAGCTGATGCGACAGAGAAAGTTATAATTATGGTCAGAAGTTTACATACCCTCATCATGGGCATGAATGATGTGGTAATTTTAGGCTTTTAATGATTTCTTTGAACTGTTCTTTTTCCAGGGTGG
Organism: Tylochromis polylepis; assembly: GCA_015107715.1. NCBI lineage: Eukaryota > Metazoa > Chordata > Actinopteri > Cichliformes > Cichlidae > Tylochromis > Tylochromis polylepis. The sequence goes on along the minus strand of VVHJ01059901.1, from coordinate 2,435 downwards.
AAAAAGTGCAACATACATCTTTAATGACTTTAAAAAATAAAAATTAGGTGAAAATTATATTAAAAAAAATTTTATTTGGGATTTTCTCAAATCAACACAGAGTCAAAATTATACAATCGGGCTCAAATAATTTATCTGTGCGTGTTCATCAGTTCAAATAACTGTAAGTAGTCTGAAAAAGACCCAAACTGTCACCCTCAGATGACCAAAAATTGGTTAGGATGTTCAGGAACAACCAAGGCTCAAACCTGTCATGAACAAGAAACTACTGGAACACCAGCATCGCTGTCCACAGTGAAGCGAGTTTTACTCTGTCATTGAGCAAGAAGCTCAACTGAAATTGAAAATGCCTTCTGGATACATTTTTCACAAATTCATTCACACACATGAACTTGAGTGACACCCCATTCTTAATCCATTGAGTTTAATATGATCTCGGCACACTTTTTGCAGCTATAACAGCTTTAACTGCTCTGGGAAGGCTTTCCACAGGGTTTATAAGTGTATTAATGGGAATTTTAGACCATACTTCCATAAGCGCATTTGTGAGGTCAGACATTGATGGTGGATGAGAAGGCCTGGCTTGCACTCTCTGCTCTAATTCAGCCTTCTGGTGTTCTACAGGGTTGAGATCAGGACTCTGTGCAGGCCAGTGCAGTTCTTCCACACCAAACTCACCCTTGTCTTTATGGACCTTGCGTTGTGCACTGGTGCACAGACATGTTGGAACAGGAAGGGTCCGTCCCCAAACTGTTCCCATAAAGTTGGGAGCATGAAATTGGTATGCCTTTGTATGCTAAAGCATTAGGAGTTCCTTTTACTGTAACTAAGGGGCTGAGCCCAACTCCTAAAAAAAACAACCCCACATCATAATCCCCCTTCCGATAAAACTTTACATTCGGCACAATGTGTTTAGACAAATACTGTTTTTCTGGCATCTCATCCATCAGACTGCCAAAAACAGTATCATTCATAATTTCAGAGAACATGTCTCCACTGCTGTGGAGTCCAGTGGCAGCGTGCTTTACAGCACTGCATCTAATGCTGGGAACTGTGCTCCGTGAAGTAAGGCTTAGATGCAGCTGCTCAGCCATAGAAATCCATTCCATGAAGTTATGGAATGAGTTGCTTATGGCTTGCTTATATATATATATATATATATATATGAGAAAGACAGCACAGAGGCACTGATCATGGCAGCACAGGAACAAGCTCTGAGCACAAGATTTTAATAAGAGTTTGTTAAAAATGTTTTTTAAGTCATCCGTCCATCCATCCTCTTCCCCTTATCCATATTAGGTTCCAAGGGGCTGGAGCCTATCCCTGCTAACTCAGGGCAAGAGGCAAGGTACACCATGGACAGGTTGCTAGTTAAAAAATGTTTTAAATCAGTTTATAAGAATTTTATTTTTGTTCTAACAAAGCTATATTGACGTTTTCATAAGATATGCAACAGCATGACTTACAATAATATGTGTTGTTGTACACTGCCTAGTGGACACAGGAAGTGAGAAGTAACTTGTTTTTGCTATAGCCACATTAGAATACAGGGTGCAAGACATCCCAGTGACTGACTGAAACTCTTCAAATAAGCCATTCCTCTGCAGATGATCTGTTAGCTGTTTGACAACTACTCTTTCAAGAATTTTTGAGATGAAAGGAAGGCTGGAGATTGGCCTATAATTGGCTAAGACCGCTGGGTCAAGAGATGGCTTTTTTAGTAATGGTTTAACTACTGCCAGCTTGAAGGTCTGTGGTACATAGCTGATTACACAAGTCTGCAACCAAAAAACTGCATAGGATTTTTTGACTGTTTCTTATAGATTTTTACTCACTGAAACTGGGAAAAACATTTTAAAAATTCAATCACGTCAGGTTTTCTTGCAAAACTCATGTTTTTAGTTTAATAAAGCGTACATGTCTGTGAAGGTTCTCATTCATCCAGGTCATGGTAGTCTAAGGAGCTTGGAAAGAAAAGCATCTGGACTTCTCTAAGTTTCTTGAAAACGTTTCACCTCTCAACCGAGAAGCTTCTTCAGTTCTAAGAGCAAATGGTGGAGAGTCCCAGAATTTAAAGCCGGGTGTGGGTCTCAAGAGAGACCCACACCTGTTTTCACACCTGGACTCGTGTGATTAGGTAGAGGATCAACAGGGGGTCCATGACCCTCCTGGGAGACACTCCCACAAGGCTTTAAATTCTGGGACTCTCCACCATTTGCTCTTAGAACTGAAGAAGCTTCTCGGATGAGAGGTGAAACGTTTTCAAGAAACTTAGAGAAGTCCAGACGCTTTTCTTTCCAAGCTGCTTAGACAATAAAGCGTACAATTTCCCTTTTTAAACTGAAATCTGGTACCCTATACTTGAGTCAAAAAACCATATCCAATAATGATTTCTTACATTAATTTAATATTTCTAAGAGCGAGACTCAAGAGAA
>VVHJ01059899.1:0-13701 GCA_015107715.1 Tylochromis polylepis | reverse complement strand
GGAGTTTTTAAAAAGAATCGTTTTCAGAGGCGACATCTCCATTTGTGTGTAAACGAAAGGTGCAAACGAAGGACAAAGTATACGTTTTTTAAGGGAAAACATAGATGTGTAAACGGGGCCTAAGCCCTGTGTTTTCGTTGCTCTGTGTCGTGTCATACCCTCTCTATGCTGTGTGTTGTCTCCGTGCTCCCTGTTTCCTAGTGTTTTCAGTTCCTAGTTTCCATGTTCCGGGTTTTTGTTTGCTTTTTGTGAGTTTGTTTTCTAGAGTGTTTTTCCCAGCAATAAAGCTGCGTTTTGAGTTTATCCTTCCGTCTGAGTGTCTTGCGTTTGGGTCCTACATCCTGCCTACCACACAGCGAATCATGACAGAACGACGCGACCACACAATGGACCCAGCAGCACTCAACCCATCTCAGGAACTCCGGGAGGATATCATTCACTCCGTAAGCAAGCTGTGTAATCAGTGGCTGGATTTCCCTCAGAAGGAGTTTCGTCGCGCTGTAGCTAACCAGCTACAGTGACTGCTTTCTGGTCTCCCCTGCCTATTGAGTTCTCTTCACCCGCTGATACAAGACTTTCTTTTGAGTACGCTGCATATCCACTCCTCACCTACAACCACTCACCTGCCCAGCCTGCCGGAGGATTTGCCACTTGGCCTGCCAGTTCCTGTGTTGATGCCGGCATCCCGGTCCCGAGGGAAGCGCTCGAGGCAACGCTGGAAGGAGTATGAGTCCGTGAGCAGCGCTCTCACGCCAGCACAGGCCTTTTACAAGTCATTGGGAATTATTATCGTCCCACCCGGTTCGCCCAGCATTCATCCAGAACATCCAGCTGTGGTGAGTGGGAAAGACTCTGTTTCCTTACCTTCTGTGCCTGAGTTTAAAGCGTCAAGAACTATTCATTATGGGGGTATTCATTTCGATACAGTGACTGTTTCCTCTGGCTCTGTAAACTCCAAGATGGCTAACCCAAGGTCTGTCTACCCTGAACCAGTCACCCCAGAGTCAGTTCGTTCTGTGCCAGTCACCCCAGAGTCAGTTCGTTCCATGCCAGTCACCCCAGAACCTGCTAATCCCATACTTTATCCACAACCACTACCACAACCATCATCACAACGGCCACGACAACCATTAGCTCAGGCTTTAGCTCAGCCTGTAGGTCAGTCATTAGCTCAGTCTCCTGTGCAGTCAACCTCGCAGCCGCCAGCTCAGTCTCCTGTGCAGTCACCCTCGCAGCTGCCAGCTCTACCTCCACCTCAGTTATCCTCACAACCACCACACCAGCCTGCTGCCCAGCCTTCAGCAACCTTCCCCGAGAGCTCTGGCCAGCTCATCCTGCCCACAATGGACTATGGGTTGCTGCAGCCAACCAGGGCAACCGAAGCGAGCTGTGTGTCTCACACGGCTCCAGCTTGCCTCGTCTCAGCCAGGGGTCTCTACACCTGCTGGTCTCGTCTCGACCCAGCCAGAGGTCGACGCCATGCCTCATGCCACATCAGCTGGGGGTTCAGGAGAACCGCTCCGGCCTCATGCCACATCAGCTGGGGGTTCAGGAGAACTGCTTCAGCCTCATGTTTCCGCTGGGGGCTCTGGTGAGCCCAGCCAGCACCTCCTTGTGTCTGCTGACGGTTCAGGAGAACCGCTCCGGCCTCATGCCACATCAGCTGGGGGTTCAGGAGAACTGCTCCAGCCTCATGTTTCCGCTGGGGGCTCTGGTGAGCCCAGTCAGCACCTCCTTGTGTCCGCTGACGGCTCTGGTGAGTCCGTTCAGCAACCATCTGCGGCTTACACACTGTTGCCTGCAGCGACAGCTCCTGTCTCGTCGCCCGCAGTTGCCACACCGCCGTCTGGTCCTGTCTCGTCGCCCGCGGTTGCCACACAGTCTTCACGTCCTGCAGCTCGGCCGGCACATCAAGCACGTCCATCACGGCCTGCTCGTGCTCGTCCACATTCAGCACCACACTGTTGTCAGCCGCCTTCCAGACCCTCAGCTGAGGGTCCTTGCCGCCACGGGTGGCCTCCTGAATGGTGTCGCCGCCGCTGGCTTCCGCGCACTCGGCCCCCTGAACTGCTTCGTCACCAGCCCTGGCTTCCGCGCGGTCGGCCCCCTGAACTATATATATATAAAATGACAGTGCACCGATGCTACCCATTTAACCTGATGGAGCTTGAGATGTTCTGGAAAGAAGACTGGGAGAAACCCAAAAATGCATGTAAAATGATAACAGCAATAGTCAAAAGAAAGGTTCACAAGGTGGTTGTAGCACAAGTTAGAGGTGGTAGAGCTGAAGATGTTAATATTCTCATTGGGAGGACCAGAATGGACAGGATTAGAAATGAGTACATCAGAGGGACAGCTCAGGTTAAGCAGTTTGGAGACCAAGTTGGAGAGGCTGGGCTGAGCTGGACTGGACGTGTGCAGAGGAAGGATAGGGGATATTCTGGACAAAGGATGCTAACTGTGGAGCTTAATGTGGATCTGCCAGGCAGTAGGAAAATGGAAGACCACATAGAAGAGTCATGGATGTAGTAAAGGAGCCTATGAACAGGGTTGGTCAGACTTCTGCCTGACCTCATTTGTCAGCCTATCACCATTATAAACATGATCTCTGATGTAATTCTACCCCTACCTTGAACCCATCTGTCACCCATCTGCCACTGTCTCGTTGTCTTCATAGATGTCGTGCTCCACCCTCACATACTTCTCTGCCACTTCTGACTTCCTCATACAGTACCACAGTCCCTTTCTTGGTACCTTATCATATGTGTTTTTAGATCCACAAAGACATAATGCAGGCCCTTCTGGCCTCTATACTTCTCCTTCAACACTCTCATGAGAGAAGGAAGACAGGACAAAAGACATGCTGTGGAAGAGAGCCAGAGATTAATAAAAAGTATGATTCACTGCAGAGAGGTCTGTTAACACATAGTGAGTGAGAAAGGTGACTGAAGAACGAATACTCAATGCATCGCATCTCAGATCAAAGATCACATCTCAGTTGCTCTTTCTTGGCATGAAACAATAATGCTGCTCACTGATCCTCCACTTTAACAACTCTTCCCCATTAGCTTCATTGCAGCTTAATGATATGGCTTAATGATACTGAGCCTGCTGGGCCTGAACACCTCCCTCTGCAACTGGATCCTGGACTTTCCATCGCCTTCTTTATATTTACAAAGTGATGTTCAGAAACATACAGCATACAGCAGTAATTAAAGATTATGGTGACAACAGAGGATCTGCTAACATTGGATAGTTTACTTTGTCTCACTTTATAAGAAAAAATATGTGGCACATTTTTTATTATTTTTGTTATGTTATATGTCTACATGTTTACTTATGAAATTAGCTAGTAGAACATTTTTGTCATCCAACAAACATGTTAGACGTAGGAATCAAGGAAACATGTTGCAAAATGTTACACTTTCATGAAACATAAATCATAAAATTAGACATGTTATTTTTATGCTTTAAACTATATATTTTTACATTTCTTTTCACATATGGGATTTTATTCAAGTACAAGAACAAGGTCTATCACATTCAAATTTCATCTGAATTTACTTGGTGTTGGTCTTCCACTTCTGCCTCCCAGGTTGTTTCTATGAGTTCTTGGTAACAAATTGCTGTCACCGGCTGTAGTCTGCACTGGCTTTCATCTACATTATGTAAAATTATTCCAAATTAGAGTTTAGTGAGCAGCTCATGCCCTCCCTTTGGACCCAACTCCTGACCCCATCGCACTTAATATTGTTATACGACAGAACACAGATTCATTTTCAGAACTATCATTACAGAACTATGCATTCACCTGTTGTGGAGTTATCTTCCAGATTTGTTTTTTTGACTCACCCATCTAGCTACTTTGTCTTTTCTCTGTGTTTGTCTGAATCAGTGTGGTGGAAAACAATGAGACACTTTATGTATTGAAAAGCTTATTTTTAATTGAATTTAGGATTGTTGTATTGCAGTTTACAAAAGATGACAAGCTTTCACTGATTTGTTTGACAAAAGTGTACAAAAGTGTTTAAATCATAGTTCAGAAATAAATCCTTGCTTCCTTGTTTAAATGCTGATTAATATGAAATCAAGAAGAAAACACACAAAAAAATGCAGTTTATAACTGTGCTACTCAGTTCATGCTCTGACTTATGCGTATCTTTACACACACCAAAAAACACCCCCCCCCCCCCCACACACACACACACTTCCAATTACTTTATTTCCTGACCTAATACATGAACTTCTGCTGGTTTTGGATCAGGCTCATCACCGTCTCCATTAGCTTTTGTACCTGACTGTCATTTTGTCTGCTGTTCTCAAACAGAACACACCTGTTGCCACACTTTTGAATTATTGCCTTCAGCTCAGGTTGGCAGGAATGTAAAAAATCCTCAAACCTCATTCCTGCCTGCTGCAGGTCGTCTCCTCTGGTGAACAAGATGACTATTTGTTCTTTAATTTTGCTCCCAAAAGCTTTTTCCAACTTTTTAAAGATACCTCTCTCACCATAAGTAAATCTGCTCACATGCATCACAAGTACGTACACACAGGGTCCTGACTCACAAAGCTGTTTGCACTTTTTTACATGTTTGTCCCTAACTGACGGTGCAATGTCATCATCGAAGATGTCAGGAGTGTCGATCACACATACATGTAAATCATTCATTTTAGTTTCTGCCATCTGGCACTCTGTGGTGATCGGCTTGGAGCTGGGTCTAGATATGAAGCGCTTCTCTCTGAGGATGGTGTTCCCACTCGCACTCTTTCCGCTCCCAGACATTCCCAGAAGGACAATGTTCCATATAGCACCAGTGCGTCTTCCTGCATCAGTTTGTAATGATACTAATGTCAGAGAAATCCCTCATTGCATTACATTAAAAATCTATAAATAATGAAAAAGTAAGCTCCCACAGTTGCACTAAAATACACAAAAGAGCTTATTTAACATTAGTAAATGTGGTCTTACTATTGGAAGTCTTACTTGGATCATGAAGGACTCTCTGCTTATAACCACCATCTGCTTAATCCCCATTTACCAAACCGCCCACTTTTTAATATGAGCTCGTAAGATGAGACATTGGGGTTTACCTGCTTGTGACTCAGTAGTGTGCAGTCTAGTTTGGGATCCATAGTCAGGCCTACAATTTAATAACAGAGAAAATATAAACTCAACAGGAAGCAGTTTGTTGTTTCATAAACAGTTATTTATTGTTTCTAACAATATATGAAAAATTCAGACCTCCCTGTAAAATACATTTCCACAGTTTTTCATAGCATATGTGCACACAGAGAATATGTTTTTAGTTTTATTTAAATAAAGTTAACCCTAATGCTAGCTCGACCGTTCTCCACTTTCAGCTTTACCTGGTATTGGTTGTTACCAGCAGTCCCGGTTCATGTGCCCCTGACTCACTGCTTAGCCGGCAACCCATGATGCAGGATTTGAATGAGTGATCTGTGGGTTCACATGTCAATGGCAGCAAAACTCTGAAGTCTTCACTTTTGTGTAAGTATATGCATTTAAATATTTTACATTTTAAATTACAAATCATAGCCTGTAGGACTTGAAAGACTGTGAAAATAAAAAATAAAAACATTCTCTGATATGAAATCAAAAAAGTTTTCTTTCTTTACTTTATCTGAAATACCTTCATTGACTGTGTTTTTTTTTTTATTGCTACAAAGCAAAGAAAAGTTTAGAGGCAAAACTTACTGTGAGTGGTGGCTCTTCAATCAGGTGCAGCAAAGCTCTGTGCGCTGTCTTCAGGCTGTGCTGCCCTCTATCTCTGTCAAAGACAGGAGGAGGCGTGTCGGCTGTGGAGCTATAAATAAAGCACGTGTTGAACAGAGGCTTTAACATTCATCTCTCTCACCTGTGCAGTGACAACAGTGACGCTAACATGGCTTCATTTCCACAAGGTAAACTTAAAGTTAATCTCTATGTATGGTTTGTTACCTCAGTTTCACATTTCTCAGGTTCACTGAGGTTCTTGTTACAACCTTGTGTATACGGGTTAAATCAAAGTAGTGAATTGTGTTTCAGGTCCTGATTTGAGGATTGTGATGATTGGAAAAACTGGTGTGGGCAAGAGTGCTGTTGGAAACACCATCCTGGGATGTGAGCATTTCAAATCTTGTCCTTTATCTGGATCAGTGACTGAGTTCTGTCAAAAAGCTGTGGACACAGTGGGGGAAGAGAATAGTTAGTGTGGTAGACACACCAGGGATCCTGGACACTTCAAAATCAGATGAGTTCATCAAAAGAGAAATCGTGAAATGTGTTGAAGTCTCATGTCCAGGTCCTCATGTGTTCCTGTTGGTCATCCAAATCGGCCGATTCACCAAAGAAGAGAAAAACTCAGTGGAAGCCCTGCAGGAGCTGTTTGGCCCCGAGGCAAACCAGTACATGATTGTGCTGTTCACCCGTGGTGGTGATCTTGGAGGCATGACCATACAGCAGTACGTACGTGAAGCTGAGCCAGGGCTTCGCAGCATCATCCAAAGCTGTGGAAACAGGTTTCATGTCTTTGACAACGTCAGCAAAGACAAAACGCAGGTGGTGGAGCTGGTCAAGAAGATCGATGACATGATGGCAGTAAATGGGGGCACACACTACACAGACGCCATGTACAAAGAGGTGGAGGAAGCACGCAGATTGGGACTGGCACTGCAGCATTATAGGTTCACTGAGCCGCTGTTTCATCGTATCAAAATTTTTCGCTACTTTCTAGGGAGAGATTAATAATTATTTAGTAATCGATCCAGTCTAAAGTGGACAGCTTCTGTACGTACACAGGGAAACATGAAATCTGTTTAGAATGACACAGTGTAGAAAGCTGTTCAGGATCATTTAACAACAAAAATATTAAAGATATTTGGGTGTTCAAGAGGAAAGCATTTTAAAGTGAAATAATAATCATAATACAAGCTGTGCTTTCAAAGGGTTTCTTGTCTCTGCTTCATCTGCTCCAGTTTGTGGTGAGTTTATAATCAGGGTGGTTTGTGAGATCTCAGCTGAACTGTATGTTGCTTTTTGTTTTGTGATGTTTTGTGTTTTTAAATGATGGATTATGATTTCTAAGAGGAGAAGTTTGAATTTCCTTCGTCTGTTTTGTCTGCTGTTTTCTGGCTGTTTAAATGAAATTATTGTGAAGAAAATTTCCCTTTGGGTTGATGATTGTTAATTGTTGCTTGAATATTATCCATTTAGATGTTTTGCCTGAATAAATAATTTCAATACGCCACTGTCATCAGTCATGTCTAATTATAAAAACCCCACCTTCAGAGTCTGAGTCAGAATCATCTTTATTTACCAAGTATGTTTACACATCCAGAGAGTTTGGCTCTGGCTATTTCTTTGCTCTCAGTGTGCATGACAGAGTTGACAACAAACAATACTAGGAACATGAAATCAACATGACACAGATAATAAAAACACGTTTATCATATTTATGGTGCAATAGTGGAGAGTGCAAGAATGTTGGAATAAATTATGGAATAAATCAGAGATGGATAACTAGTTACTACATGTAGAGGATACACATGAGGATCGACTGTAAATATATATGTACAATCCACCAAAACAGTATATAAAGCATGCGTAGAATCAGCAGCAGGTATGGTGGATGTTTTAAGTACAGACACTATGTGACTGTTCATCAGAGTGACACTGCTGAAAGAAACTGTACCTTTAAGAACCAACAGCTCACTCAATTCAAATGCTTGATTTTAAATGAAGCTCGTGTCGTCTCATTCGTGTGTAACTGAGAAAATGTGCAGTAACAGCTACTGACAGCCTGCACAACGATCGCTCGCTTAATGTTTATCTCCTAAACCGTTCTGATTCAGCTGTTTTAATATGAATCATATTAGTCAGTTATCTCTGTGAGCACTGACATTACTTGTTGTATTATACCTAGTTAGTGGACGTACTTCAGATTTAAAGACCGTCCTCAGAAGTATGTTTTTAAACATGTTTCTATCCACTCACCATAATGGCTAAAACATTTTTAAACAACTCCAAAAAAACAACAACTGAGCAACGCCAACAGCAACTGAAATCAATGACAGCTAAAACTTGTTGCTTTTCTTGCCTTACGGCATTTCTTTAAGAAAAGAACTGAGTGACAATCATCTTTAATATTTGTGGTTATCACCTGTCGATGTTACAGGTATTTCCACATCACATTGCATATCCAACATTCTGTCATCTTTGTTCCAGTCTCATGACGCCACACAGATGGCATGATAGCAGCTGGCACTGGCACAGTCTCCAGGAAATCCGACACATTTCTTTAAGTAAATGTGAGCCTGATCTTTAATTCAGTGTGATGCACGATGGCTCAGTGGCGAGCACTGTTCCCTTGTTGGAGTTTAGTCAGGTGAAACAGATGAAATCCTTCTGCTGTGACATTGTTACTCCTCAGTTTATTTAATCTATAAAAATTTCAACTTGTCATTTTTTAATTTAACGCAGTTAAATAAATGGAAAACAAAAAAAATGGTTTAAATGAAATATCATACACTGAAACTGAGTTCACTCCACTTGTGCTTAAACAGTTTCACTTTTCCAAACACAAGAACGTATGCTGTAGGATTTTGTTAACTGTACTTGTACTTGCAGGTCCGTGATATCTCTTTACCACTAAAGAGACAGAAATAAATTTTTTTTAAAAAAAGCAAATACAGTTGCATACCTTATACAGAGAGATACCGTTATGAGAAAAAGTTTTCACAGCACTCTATGCAATCCTGCAAAAAACAGCCTTACTGCTTCCATAGGACTTCGGTAGGAATCCATATTTGGTCTGTAGCATTCATGTGTGGTAACACAATACTGAAGTCTTCCCCTGAGCAGACATCCCAGTAAATTCACCCCAAAGTCAGATCATCTTCTTTAGAGGAGCTTAAACAAAAAGTCAAGAGGTACATCTCAGACTCTACAGGCCTCAGTTAGCATGTTAAAATGCTATGATTTGTACAGAAGGGTTGCCAGGAGAAATCCTCTTCTCTCTAAATGAAATATACACTGTATAAGATCCATAAACCTTATTTGGAACCTGTACTGGGATATCCACTTGTGTCTGGAATAGAGTCTCTTACAGAGAGTATTTATCTGTCCGTTTACATATGTGACCAGTATTGACCCAGCTATCTTCTTTTTTGGGAAGACTGTGGGTTTTTGGATCCATGTACATTAACAACTTTTATATGTGGGGGCTGTTATATTTATTGTCATTGTGTTTACCATAGATTAGATCTGGAAGTTAAGGATGTCTCATGTTTTCGTTTAGAATACTCTGGGGAGGCCAAACCTTGACTCACGGCCTTCCATTGTGTGTTTTTCCAGCCAGCTATGCTTTTATTGCAGTCGCAGTGTGTTTGAGATCATTCTCATGAAGAAAATGAGACCACTGCCAATCACATGCTTTGCAGCTGGTATCACATTGTGGCTCGAAATCTAACCGTACTTTTCTGCCCAAAAACGATGATTCTGCATATCTGGACTTAACGTTTTCAGTGGGAGAAACGTTTCGCTGTGTCCAGATGAACAGAATCAACTTTTTGGGATGCCCTTACTTGGATGAATGAGCATGCATCAAGATACTTACTTTTCTGCGTTCATATTTTCATCAGTTTTGACAAGATCTCCAACACTGGCTGCAATGCAGGCCCAAACCATGACAGAGCCTGCACCCTGTTTTACAGATGGCTGTAAAAACTCTCTCTAGTGTCTCTCTCCAGAGCTCCTCGGTACATATTGATGAGTTGAACCAAAAATGTCAAATTCAGGTTGATTACTCTGTAAGACCTGATTTTCTTGTTGTACCTCAGCCTTTTCTCCCAGTGTCCCTTCCTTATGGCTTAATGGCTTCTTGACAGCCACCATTCTGAAATTCATAAGAATATCATCTATTATGAACAGTTTTTTAGCCTTCCACTTTTTAGAAGCGGAAAGCATGGCTGTCATACTTTTCATTCAGAAAAGAATCTATCTGAGGCGTTCTGGATGTTTTTGTTGGATACGATGAGCCTTTGACTAACAGCCAACACTAAGTTGTACTGTGATCTTTTAACATTTGGCCTAACACCACCTTTCTACCTTTGAATAATAAAATCATTAATGAGCGTGCATGGCCTCTTGAAAAGTAACAAGGATATTGTTGAGAGGCTGGAACAAATTTGACAGGAAGTTGGATGGTGATGTGAAAAAACCTCGCGAGCCTGTAAACTGTAGGTGCAAACCCACTGACAAACTCATAATGGTACAGAAGCATTCAGGAAGGTTTTTGTGAGCAAATACTTTTCTTAAAGAAATGTTGTCAGAGACAAAAGCAGGAAGTTCCGTGTAACATGTAAAATTTAATCCACAAAACTTTCCCCGTTTGGTTTCGAAATATGTTTATGTTGCTCCACAGACAGTTCAGTGTTTCTGAGTCACGGTTTCACTTTAGGATTGCCTCTTAAATCCTGTCTCTACTAACTTCTTAGTGTGATGCATTAGAAAAATCACAGACTTATATTAATGACTAATATTTAACTATTTACAGCTTGAATCAGCTTAGTCGGAGTTTGTTACAGTTGGTTATGACTGTTAACTGTTAACTGTTTTTTTTTCTGACATTTGAAAACAAAAGATAAAATAATAAAAACATGCAACACAAAGAAAACAACACAGAAACAGAATGCAATCATCAGCACTCAACAAACAAATTAGCAACTGTTCTATTGTCTCCAGAAGCAAGAGGGAAAATTTGTGTCATTTAAAGTAGTTATAGTTGAAGCCACTATGACAACATTTTCTGAATGAATTTTTAGTTCAATTTTCTCAGTGCAGCATAAAACATAGAATCATTACTAATCACAAAAATGTGGTTTGTGCTCAGCCAAGTCATCACTGTACGGAGACAGAACTAAACCTTCAGATGATTAATAATGCATCATACATCCAATGTGACGGTAAATTCACTTTTCTACTACACCTGAGTAGTGCTTACATTCAATCATTCATACAAGCACTTTTTTTCTACATCTCAGTGCTTTCTAGCTAACTTTATAGTCTAATCTGACTGTATGCTAGCCAGAGAGACTGGCCAGTAGCTTTCTATACTTAAGATATATTTCTATGTGCTTTATTTGTTTTCACAAATCTGAAAAAGTAAAAAAAAATAAAATAAATAACTGTCTAGCTATTTTCAAATTTTAAAAAAAGACAAATCATGAAATGAATCCATTTATCATATATGTTTTTCTCATGAGTATGATTACTGTTATTTACTTAGGATTTGGTTCAGGAAAAAATTGAGTATTATAGAAATTCAGAAAAACTGTAATGTGGCTAGATTACTGAGCAGAAAGTGCAGTAGAAACCACAGCTGTCACACTTTTCATCAGGAAACTACTCGCCTATCTGCTAGTAATAAAATGTTATAAGAGTTCACAGCTTCTTAGAAAGGAACAAGGATGTTGTTGTGGGACTTGAACAAATATGACAGAAAGTTGGATGTGATGTGATGTGCATGTGCAAAAACCTGTAACACCTGTTGGACTCCACCCAAAATGTTTTCACTGACACTTGATAAGCTCATCATGAAGCACAAACATTCAGGAAGGTTTGCTGTGAGGAAATTATTTCCTTAATGCCACGAGGAAGAAAAGCAAGAAGTTCCTTGTAGACATTTTAATCACCAAACAGTCATTTCAGCTGATGTTTGTCTTGTTCTGTCAGTTATGTGTCTGAGTCACTGTTTCACTTCAGGATCATTTATAGTAGACTGTTTTTATGTACCTTAAATATTCTTTACTCAATCAGATTAAGACAATCTTAGAAACCTGAAGCAAAATCCAACATGATGAAGTGTGTCTACTGACTAGTGAATGTGATACACCACCTAATTTGAATGGCCACAGAAATAACTGACTAACATGATCTATGAATATTTAAGCATCTAATCAGCTTCAGAGTGATGAACAGTGATTACAGTATTTCTGAAATAATTAAATACATTCCCAAATACTGTGTCTAAATTTCTAAAAACTTGACACAAAGTAAAAAAAAAAAAGAAAAAAAGTTTGCACTTTTTTGTTAAAATTTTACACCAAATAAAACTCAAAATCACGTTCTTTCCTAAAAACTGCCATTTGTGCAGTAGTTGTGTTGAACTTCTGCCCCCCTGTGGCAAACTTTATGACTCACAAGAGAATCACGGCGCAATGTGTGTTTGTAAGAAAGACGATGCATTGTTTTGAAACATGTGCGTTAATATCTTCATCTAATTTAATAAAATATGAGGCAGTCTTTGTGTCATTAAAAAAACGTTTTAAAAAAACCATAAAAAAATGAAACTATCATATTAACATTCACTTTTTGTAGTTTAATTCAAAAAAAGGTAACTTTTGATATATTCTGTTTTGATTACACATAAGCTATATATATTTTAAACTTTCTGTTTTTAATTTTGGTGCTTGTGGCTTATAGCTAAAGACAATCAAATAACTCTTATCCAGCTCTTACAATTGTAATTGTGAAACTCAGCCTCGTTAGTGCTATAATCTACATTCAGACCACCACAGATTCCTTCCACCAAAACATTACACGTAACTATTATATGCGTGTGTCTTACAGACCGTTATATAATCACTGAACAAAACACTGATAAATTCAAAGCATGACCACCAAACGTGATCATGTACAACCCGAATTCCAGAAAAGTTGGGACATTCTTTAAATTTCAACAAAATGAAAACTAAAAGGCTTTCAAATCACATGAGGCAATATTTTATTTACAATTGAATATAAATGACATAACAAATGTTTAGAGTAAGAAATTTTACAATTTTGTTTATTTTTTGTGCATAAAAATGTAAAATTTCTTAGTTTAAACAATTGTTAAATAAAATATCGAATCATGTGATTTTCAAGTATTTTAGTTGCTCAAACTTAAAGAGCGGCGCAATTTTTGGGGGGAATTTAGGATGCATGTTTTGGCTTCATGTTATCCATATGAAACAGTTTGATTAATAGTGATTTATAGTGGACTAGTTTGTTTGGATGTATTCCAAATATGCTTTGTTAAGATGAGCTCGTTCTGTCTCTCATAGCCTTGGATGAAACCAGAAGCTGAAATGTAAAAAGGATGTTTTAGAAGTCACAAATTCTTCAGCCACACACATTAGCCTTTAAATTCAGCAGCTATCCTTTAAATTCATGCACTTAATAAATAACTGGGTTAGAATTTAGTGGCTTCGAAATGTAACCCCCAGGGATCTGTTAATTTTGAAGGCTAGAGTAACCTGTAGGAACCCTTTGAGTGATGTTTTGATAATAAAAAAGTTTTTTATCTTTACTGATACAAGGAGTTGGGGGGGGGGGAAGGTAATGTCGATAATTTAGACTTTCTGAAAGCCAGAAATGTTAGTAAAGAAATTTAGCAGGAGCAAAGCAAAAGCCAAATCAAATCATAATAATCACAACATAAACTTGAATTATTCTTATCTAATTAACCTACTCTGCGCTAATTGTTACTTGTTACTAATTGTTAATTGTGAGAGGTCCCGGGTTCAAATCCCGGACGAGCCCCCACTTTATGTTACGTCCCGGTCTAGGCTGCGGAACGCACATAAAAGTTAAATGGAAGAAAAAGAACCCCACCCTGGTCCCCAAAACCAAAACTCAAGAGCCGTAATATATAGTACAGT
>VVHJ01059897.1:0-11230 GCA_015107715.1 Tylochromis polylepis | reverse complement strand
AACAGCCCCAAAGCATGATGTTTCCACCCCCGTGCTTCACAGTAGGTATGGTGTTCTTTGGATGCAACTCAGCATTCTTTCTCTTCCAAACACGACAAGCAGAGTTTTTACCAAAAAGTTCTATTTTGGTTTCATCTGACCATATGACATTCTCCCAGTCCTCTTCTGGATCATCCAAATGCTCTCTAGCAAACTTCAGACAGGCCTGGACATGTACTGGCTTAAACAGGGGGACACGTCTGGCACTGCAGGATTTGAGTCCCTGGTGGTGTAGTGTGTTACTGATGGTAGCCTTTGTTACTTTGGTCCCAGCTCTCTGCAGGTCATTCACTAAGTCCCCCCGTGTGGTTCTGGGATTTTTGCTCACCGTTCTTGTGATCATTTTGACCCCACAGGGTGAGATCTTGCGTGGAGCCCCAGATCGAGAGAGGTTATCAGTGGTCTTGTATGTCTTCCATTTTCTAATAACTGCTCTTACAGTTAATTTCTTCACACCAAGCTGCTTGCCTATTGCAGATTCAGTCTTCCCAGCCTGGTGCAGGTCTACAATTTTGTTTCTGCTGTCCTTTGACAGCTCTTTGGTCTCAGCCATAGTGGAGTTTGGAGTGTGACTGTTTGAGGTTGTGGACAGGTGTCTTTTATACTGATAATGAGTTCAAACAGGTGCCATTAATACAGGTAACGAGTGGAGGACAGAGGAGCCTCTTACAGAAGAAATTGCAGATCTGTGAGAGCCAGAAGTCTTGCTTGTTTGTAGGTGACCAAATACTTATTTTCCACCTTAATTTGCAAATAAATTCTTTAAAAATCAGACAATGTGATTTTCTGGATTTTCTTTTTCCTCATTTTGTCTCTAATAGTTGAGGTATACCTATGATGAAAATTACAGGCCACTCATCTTTCTAAGTGGGAGAACTTGGCTGACTAAATACTTTTTTGCCCCACTGTAGCAAGCATGATCACATGGCTGCCTCCTTGTAGTTTGTTGAGCCAAGTTCACACAAATTAAACAGCACTCTATTCGCACGATAATGGCGACAGACTACAGACTGAGACATTTTTTTTTTCATTCTTGTGAGAAATGGTTCTGCAAAAACAAAGCCTCAACATGCACAAGGCAGCTTTATAATCACAGCAAGCAGTTATCTACAGACTAATAAGAATATGTCTTAGGGTTTCTGTAGATGCCAGTGCTTCAAATTTAAGACTTAAGATCTTGTTACGCAAATTATTTTTTTCATTGTTTGCTTTTAGTTTGGGCATATATAATTATACTGTTCTAGTGCTGGATTTACAACAGCTAAAGTTCGCACACAGCAAAAGCAGATTATGTGTTTTTACCAACTGGTGCCCCAAAAGCAGCAGAAACTCCAGCAGCAGCTCCAGCAGAAACAAAGTCCCTCTTTTCTGTGTCTCTCCGGAAGTATTCAAACATCTACACACACACACACACACACACACTATATTATTAACCACTCCTATTGTCAAACACACACAAACTTAGTATATTAGGATATTTGGAGTCACAATGTCAATCGATGTGACACGCTGATTATACTGTGACCCACAAGTGCATTTATGGCTCAGGATCTCAACACACTCTTACCTTGAAGTCCCTTTTTAAGGAGGTGCTTCTGCCCTGTGAGACTCCTGCAGCTACAACAGCACCAGAGTGAATCATGGGACCTTCCTGAGGATCGAGGGTAAACAAGAGGACAGCTTTAAGAGTATTTTTAAAAAGATGTGTTTCAAATGTGCTCAGAACACAGCTTGAGTGTATGTTTACAAATGGATGAAGGATTTTAGAGCCGATATCGTTTACCTTTCCAACAGCAAGACCGCCAGCTACTGAACAGATAACACCCAACACTTTCACCAACAGTGTCTACAAAGAACAAACGGACAGAAAGATGTAAACCTGGCTCTAGTGTATTCATTATTCTAAGTTACTGGTATTTCACATACCTTGAGCCGTACCACCCTGGGAATCTTGACTCCATTTAGGTAACATTTTATCTGAGGAATACCACTTCCTGCTGCTATTGGCTACAGGAGAAAGCACAGGAAATGATACATGTGAAGATTAGTAGTACACGCAGTCCCTCATCACATGCTAATAAACCACACTGTCACAAAAACAGAAACACATTTAGCTTAAATTACCAGTATTTCACAGAAGGACTCAGACATGGACAGACATGCTATTACTAATCAAACATTTTCACTTCCACAGCCATTTGAATTGTTTGTAACTGAGGAATATGTGTGACAGAGCAACAAAAAAAAAAAAGGGGGGGGGAGCAAAAGCTTTTATGCCACACTTCTCCAAAACCCATTCCGGCACTTGAGGAATGTTACTTTTAATCCAGACAAAAGGGGAAGAAGTGCTTCCAATTCAAAAGTTATGCTAATCAGAAAAGGTCAAGAATATTTTTGCTTTCAGTTTTACCTCAATAAACGCAACCATGATGGCCCCCACCAAGACGAAGGCAGAGTTGAGAACGGCCCAGAGGATGAGAGAAATAGACAGTCCACCCACTTCTGTAAACTTTTCAATGTCTGTGAAGGATCAGAGTCAAGGAGGTGTCCCGTTTTTTTTCTGAAATCATTTGAGTGGCCAGTCATAAACTTTAAATATCACGTATGTGTTGAGGGCAGTATCAGTGACAAAATAACTGACTAGAGAAAAACTAACCAAAAACGTAGCACATAAATAAACTGACATCCAAGAACTATGTTCCTGGCTGAGTAGAGAAAAACAAAAGCTCCTCAATAGAAAGAGAAGCCTTGCATGTTCACATAGTGCTAAGAAATTGGTCTAAAAAGCTGTGGAACTTTATAGGATACTCTCTTTAATAACTTGATATTTAAACCCAGCCAGTTTCTCCACCATAATGTCTATTAAACAGGCGATGAGACCCGTCAGAATGCCAATCAGACCGCAGATTACCCAACGACTGATCTCCAGACAGCGGAAACCCTAAAGACACAAGATGAGAAGACAAGGAGTGATGTAGGATAAAGCAGGCAGACATGAGACTCAAGACAAGAGAAGGAAAATAACGGAATTCATACAGAGCCCAGGCAAACTACCATTTCTGCAAAAGATTCCTGCACCACTCACCATGTGACTCATTCTTCTCTCCTCTTCAAGAAAGAGCTGGTTTTCAATGTTATCATAATCCAGACTCTACAATGAAACAGACAGATGAATACATTCAAATTTAATCAAATACATCTGTAGAATAAAGACAACACAAATGCTCTTCTTGCTAGGTTCGGAGGCAAATTGTATGATCTATTTAAAGAAACTGACATCCAAAAATCTGACCAATTTCTGTGTGCATTTTTTGGATGGATATACAAAATTTCAAATACAATACAAAGCTTATTACCTCAAGTACTGCCAGTTTCCACTCTGCTTAAGAATATTATAAACAGTTGCAGTTTTATAGGTGGCTCAGTTTTTAGTTTGTTCCTTTATGTGCATACAGGCTTAAAAACATCTAAGTAACCAAGTGTAATCCAGTTTTTTAAGACTGATCTAAAAAACTGGATTCTGATTGGTTAACAGCAGTTTTACCTCATATTTAAGTGACAGCAGCTTCTCATTGTGTGGGATCTCTTTAGGTCGGCCCCTAATAGGGTCCTGCGGGGGGAGGGGGGAAAAAGCATTAGCCCATCACCTCTGACCTCAGTTGTGTAGCTGGAAACTATTTTATTGCCATTAAAATATTTTACATACAGCAGCAGGGAGTGGAACAATGAATCACAAGCATCAGATTAATTTTTCTTACTTAGAAGAAAATTAGGGGACAGGTTTGACAATCAAAAGTTAATCACATAGCTGTACAAGTCTTTGGATATTCTCTTTAACAACTCAATCGCAGCCAGTTTCTCCAGAAGATCTACATCATAGCTATGTTGTAACCACAAACCCCTCTGAAACACTACAGTGTAACCTACACCATAACCACACATGCGCTTCCCTTGTAATGCAGCTACAATATAATCATAGCATCAATACAAGGACTCACAGATGACAGTAAATTCCTGGATGGATGGATTGCTGAAACTATTTGAATGGTTGTGAAGGAATGTACAAAGAAGTGTTAAAACTTAAGGGAGAAATATGTTTAAAAAAAAAATGACCACAATATCGGGACACGACCACAAGGTAATTAACACATATTGTGCACCAGCACAAGCATCAATACCGGCAATGCTGGAGGCCACTTATGTAGGTTTTGTAGGCTCTACAAAAAGGCAGCAATGTTTCCTCTACAACATTTAAAAATGTTTAAGGTATAACCAAAGCTATAAAAGACAGGATTCTCGTAGGTACTGGCATTTTTACATCAGTGCAGACCGTTTGGTGCATGAGGAAACACTGGTCTTTGTGAGCCATGTATACAGCCGAATCGATAGTGCTTCTTTTCACACCCATGTTGCGGTTTAAAGTGAGCATCAAGCAGAATTTATGGTCCAGCAGGGGTAGTGCGTTCGCAGTCAGCTGGCAGTCCAGGGGACAGCCTGTCTGCCTACAGAGAGCTCTGTTGCCAGATGGAGGCAGTTTGAGTTGGCGGGGGGGGGGGCTGTTGCTGTGCTGTTGTTGGTCTCTCGGCAATCCATGGAGGAGAGCGAAGTTATAACACAAGGAGCTGAAGTATAAAACCAAGTGTTAAAAACAATGAAAAGTGTCCACTGCAGCCACAGTCTGTGCTTTTCGTGCAGAAAAGTGACTGGACTTCTTTAAGTTTCTCGAAGACATTTCTATTGATCACATGATAGCTGGAGTCTCCAGCATTTGGTTTTAGAACTGAATAAGCTTCTCGGATGAGAGGTGAACCATCTTCAAGAAACTTCAAAGTCCAGTTGCTTTTCTTTCCAAGCTCCTTAGATTACCACGACCTGGATGAATGAGAACCTACACAGATTTTGTTTTTTGTTTTGCAGTTCTCCCATATACAGTGACCTCCACTGTCACTCCCTTCCCTATTCCAGCCAACTTGTTAGGTAATCAAACTCAGCAGACGCATACATCATCCACTTCCCGCAGCGAGACAACAGGATCTTGTGGGACTGCACAAGAGCACATCTGCAATGGGTGACAACCCTGTCCAAACATAAACACGTAGGCAGATGGACACATTTGTAGGACCATAAATTACACTTCAGCTTGCCGTCCATCTGTGCAGCATGCAACAAAGTAAAAAAATTACTTTCACAGAGCCACAAACAAGCTGGAAATAAAATTTTGTTTATTTTCCTCAAGCAAATCAGAAGCATGCAATCACATTCCAACCAGTCAACGAAAACATAACTGAATCAAGACAGTTTGTGTGGAGAAGCAGAACAGATGTGACATCCTGTCGTGCTAACGGAGCCTCAAGTATCAGTATGTGGTCCTGTGTCAGAGTGTATGCATGAGGATTTCTTGTCCTGGTTTAAGCATTTTGAGCCTGGAAAGAAGTACTCAAATAAAATGTAATGAATGGTTGGGCAGTCATGGTTAAACATATATTCAAATGCATGGACTTGATCGATTTGCCATTTGCAGTGCCTCATGGTGAAAACCATCAGATAGTTTCCAATCACGTGCCCGAGTGAGTCAAGCATCACTGGACTGTTCTGGCTGGCGAGCAACTAATTTCTGTGTCAGTTTTCCCAAATCATTCAGAGGGAAGCAGCTCAGTCTCAACCTTCGACTTTATCTCAGTACAGGCATTGGCATAGTAAACAAATATGAGCATGAGGCTGGATCGCATTAGTCACAACTGCAGTGATTTGCTGGGGAATGCTGGGAAAGACTATCATGGTCTAAGAGGCTAAAACAAGAGCTGCTAATAAAGGGAAATAGAAGAGAAAAAGACACTTAGAGAGAGCAGAGATGTTGGGAGCTCAAACTTTACCTCTTCTGATGTTATATCCTCGTCCAAATCCACCGTGCTGAATCTGCCTATCCGAAATACACTGCCTGATCCGGACAGCTACAGACATCACAGACAGCAACATAAATATATGAATATGGCCGTGTGTAGCACTTTTCAGGGTGATGTGTTACATCATTAACTGCTGGTATCCATCTAAGAAACTAAGACAACAGTCATCTCACCTCTACTTGGAGTCTAAAGTCTATTTTTGGACATCTTTTGATGTTGGACTCATGTGAAAGGTGATGTTATACATGTCGGTAAGAGTAAGAGGCTCTATATTTCTCCCTTTATTAAAAAAAAGGGTTTGACTTCAAAACAAACACAAAGGAAAAAAAAATCTACAACAGAAAATGCACAAATAAAGCACAGTTGTACATTTTCTGATGCAAATTAGAAAACATCTGTTTTTGGATGCACATTTTTGGAAGTGCATTAAAGTGAGACTCTACTTTCATGTTGGCTAATGCCACACAGGCAGAAATGGTAACAGTAAAAAAGGAAGTTGGATTTTCCAGAATATTTCAATATTAGTCAGCCAGGCAATGTCTGCAGGTCTTGTAACTGGATCGTACTGGGAGAACCACACTTCCCATAACAGTCACAATTACAGTCTACCTGTAGCCCAGGTAATCCAATTTGTGCCCATCGCCATCAGGATATTTTCCAGCGCCAAACAGGTTAGGAAATAATGGAAGTAACAGCGGATGACTAGCTATAATCTTATTATTTTCCAGGAGGACTGAAACAAATTATGAGCATCGTGTACTTAATTTGAATAGGCCTAATTCTATTACTTTCGCCCTCTACACCCAGTCACAAACAAAACTTGTGGTTGCATTTATTATCAAAAACTGCAAACCAAAACACACTCGGCATGTTTGGTGGTTTTCTCTTGTTTTTGATGTGTACTCGCACTCTTCGTGAATTCTTGCACACTTCCATCCTTAATTCATTTGACTTTGTGCTGACATGCACTCTGGGTCAAGTCATGTTGCTTTTAAAAATGCTGCTATATAAGTAACAGTCACCTGACATCAACAACACCTCAATTAAAAACTGTGTGTGCGGCCGTGCATTAAAATGATCAAGAGCATTCATAGCCCATGCAGCATTTAAAAACATTAGTCAACGTAAGCCTAGAATAGCTAATAAAACATGACACAGCATCTTCTTTGAGAAGCAGCGGGGATAACAGCTGTTAAGGTAAATTAGCCACCATGCTAACCTGTCTGGAGGGTTTGGGTATTTCGGTGCCGTTGAGTAACGGTGTCCCCTCCCCGGCCAAACCGGAGTCGTCGCCCCGGCTGGACCACGACACTTTCTTGGTGATGTTAGCCATGGTGGCTCCCCGTTAATTCGCCGCTCTAGCTGTCAATAGTTTGCTTCATTAACTTCAGCCGTCGTTGGCTAACAACTGTTACTCTCCCTCAACTCCCCATGATCATTCTTGCAACTCGTGACGCTTTGTAAGGCTCGTGTGCAGGGTCAAAAATAATTCCGGGGCGCGTTGGCTGCTGGGATTTGAAGTTTTTCAGTATTTCAGCCCAACAAACCAATTATTATATTATATTATATTATATTATATTATATTATATTATATTATATTATATTATATTATATTATATTATATTATTAGGTGACTAAAAAACTGTGCATGTTTTTTAGTCACCTAATAAACAGTGTATTATTTTCATCTGAACTTTATGGGAGCCAGACTTTACCATTTCAGAGGAAATGGGAGTGCATTTAACTTGTTGCAGCTAAAAGTCACATCTGTCACTAATAACAATAATATAGTTTGTTCCCTTTATTCTAAATATACATAATAATAATAATACTTGTGAGTTAACAAGTCTACAAAGAATGGAGAGGTTATGCCTTTTATTTACACCTGTGCAGTGGTAGAGGCCTGCAAAAAATTGTTCTGAGTCTAGAACCAGTTTGAGATTTTTAAATCCTGCATACCTCCAAGCATATCAGTTCCTTTTATCAATGCACTACAATTTTCTGCACTACAATTATTTCAAACTTGCAGGTAATGTAAATAGTTTTGATGAACCTGAAAAACTGTGTCACTCAAATTTTTTTCCACGCGGAAAAAAAAGGAAAATTAATAAGAAGATTTTAAAAATACATACAGCTAAAGAGAAATTAATAAGGAATAGGGGCATAAAAGAATTGCTAATGACACGGGTATCAGTTTGTGAAATACCATAAACTTCTGTGAAGACATAACATAGCAAATTTTTCATTTGATTTAGCTATAAAAATGTGACTTGCACTTGCAGAGGGAAAGCACTGGATTTATGGAGAGTCATGGAGAGTGGAGAGTGTTTATTCATAAGAACGCAGCATTACTGACATTCACATTAAGCTGCTACAGCTCAGTTTGCCTCATACATTGGCTATTAGAAGAACAGGCAAGAAACCTAGTAAATAGTAATAAGTAATAATTATATGTGTAGCATATATCGTACTGCGTACAGATTTTAATTTTAGAGTCACACAGTAAAGTCAGGAGGCGTGAGAAGGCATCAGTGAGTTCATTTCTTAGTTACAGTCTCTTAGTTTGCGACACTTGCTATTACAAAGCTAGTTTTGAAAGTAATTTTAACATTATAATTATGTTATAGTTATATTTGGTTTCATTAAGGATACTTTGAAATCTTTATCAAAACATCCTTTATATTTGGGTAGTTATGATTATTATCACACAGAGTGGATTCTGGCATTCTCCAGCTGTCCTGGTCTCGGGCTTGACTCTGCTACAGTGTCCATGAATAATAATACTTCTATAAGCGCTGTGGTTAAAGTAGAAACTGACAGCACGGTAGTGTTTACGTTCACAAACCCAAACTTTGCACACAAAAAAGAAAAATCAAACAAAAAACAAAAGCTGGACCTCCAAAGTAATTACTTAAATGACCACTGCTTTTTTCCTCCATTATATCATCAGCCACAGTACTCTAAACAATCACAGGCCACATGATGCACTGCCCCATGCACCTCCTTTATATCCTCCATTCCAAGCACCACTCCTCTGGGCACACCTCTTCCTGCTGCTACTCCTTCTACCTCTGATGGGCTAAGCACCCGGTTCCATAACCTGAACCCAGCCATTTGCCCAGCAAAACCCTCTGCAGGATCAAACCCTCCACCAACAGAGTCCTGCTCCTGTCCCAGCACCACAGATCCACCTCCGGGAATCTCCCAACCCTTCCTGAAGTCAGAGCCTGAGGAGGCGAGGAGGTGGTCATTGTAGTGCCAGAATCGACTGTGGATAGAGGACCAAAGGACACAGAGGTGATGCCAGTGAGTGTCCAGAAGCACCGACACCTGGAGACGACGATAGATGGGGTCTCCAATGACAAAGTCCAGAGAGGGTGAGGAAGAAGGTGAGAAGAAACAGAGAAGGGTGCAGACGAAGACGAGGACCTGTGTCCGTAGAGAACTAACTGATTGTCATTGTCATCTGTGGCATAGGAGAGCAGTGTGCCGATATGTGGCGTCTCCACACGAAGCCACAGACACAGAGAGAGTTCAAGAAGAGCTGGTAGACTCAGGGAGAAGGTGACATAGTTTTCTGCTGAGGCCGAGGGGAACAACAACATGGAGTCCACGTTACAAACTGCAGACAGAGAAAGAAGATACATTCAAATTCATCTAAACCTGGTGCCAACATATACACATACCCCACAATATCCTAGCAAAACTGAAGAGTGCGTGGAAAAGCTAAAATGTTTTATGAATGCAACATCAAACTGAGCTAAACAGCTAAAACAGACGTATGAGAGGAAATATATGGAAGATAAAAGAGGACTTACATGAATCTATAAACAGGCTGCCTGCAGGTACTAATTTTACTTACTGGTTGCATCCCTCTTAGGAATTGGCTGTGTTGGGATCTTGTGCCTGACAGGAATTTGCAGAAAGTTGTGAATCACCGTGTCACTTTTGTCCTGCTCTCCTTCATCCCATCCACTAACTCTTGGCTTATAAGGCCGTAGAGACCCCGAACTGGTCCTGTTCTGTATGTCATCTGGTTTATGATGGGTTGGAACACGGGGCAACGTCCTAGAAGGCTGTTTTGAGTCTTGTAAATGTGGGGTTTCCTGAGGATGTGAATGGGAACGGGGTGGTTGCTGTACCTGGGGATCAGTCTGGCCCTGATGATGAGACAGAGCCTGGTGGGTGATCTTGATGCTGGGGAGATGCTGATGCTGGGAAGGATAGGTCTGTGTCTGTGCCCGAGTCTGGATCTGGGCCTGGGGCTGGAAAGGGTCAGGATGGGTTTTAGGGTTTTCCTTTTGGACTTGTATCTGTAGATGAGACTCTGGCATCTGAGCTTTTGAATGTTTAGACTGCTTTGCTGCATGGAGTTGGTCTGGCTTAGTTTCATGATGAATGTCCGTCTGGATTTGGCTGCTGCCTTCTGCTCTGGGTCGGATATATCCTTTCAGAATCCTTCCACGCTGTCCTCCTCTATTTGTCTGACCTCTTCTGCATGGTTCATTGTATTCCTGAGGTGTGACTTTGGAGCTAACAGGCTCTCCCACCTTCCCTGACCCTCTCATCTTCTGCCTTCCATTCCCTTCTAGGAATTCACTGAGCCGGCCCTCGAGTCGGGCCAAACGTGTTGCCTGGTTTTTCAGGGATTCCAGCAACCCTTTTAGTCCAATCAGCAACTCATCACGCTGGATTTGAAGAGCAGCCAGTCTCTCCTCTTGACTTTGGAGCTCTAGAGTGAGGTTGAAGAAGTCCTGATCAGGATCGGCTGTCATTTTTTCAGTCTGGTGGCAGTTCTCCCTTAACTTTCTTTCCATTGAAGTCAGGCGACCCTCCAGCCGCTTATTCTTCTTCTCAAGCTTCCTGTTCGTCTCTCTGTGGTGACAGTGTGAGAAAATATTTGGTTAAGTAATGTGTTCTTGCTTCTCAAATCTAGCTTTTAGTATCAGACTGGGGCTGAACTGCTACATTTTGTCATGTATGACATGTAAATAGTTGAACAACCTGAAAATGTAGAGATATGTTTAAAAATCACCAACCAGGTGTTTGTTTTCCATATTCTGGCTCATACAGTGGGATGCAAAAGTTTGGGCAACCTTGTTAATAGTCATTATTTTCCTGTATAAATCGTTGGTTGTTACGATAAAAAATGTCAGTTAAATATATCATATAGGAGACACACACAGTGATATTTGAGAAGTGAAATGAAGTTTATTGCATTCTTTCTGTAAATCCAATAAACTTCATTTCACTTCTCAAATATCACTGTGTGTGTCTGTGATGGCATG
>VVHJ01059896.1:0-10096 GCA_015107715.1 Tylochromis polylepis | reverse complement strand
GAAGCTACTCAAAAACACCACTGTGTTTGAGCAGGAAAAGGAAGTGATACTCTACCACAGAGAGAGCGAACACCAAGTGACAGCGCCACCAGCAGGATCGGAGTTGGAGTTGAATGTTTCTCTTTAAGGCTGCCTTTTTATTTAAGGGAGATGAACAATACATTATAATTGTACATAATAATATCACAGATGATAGATTAAATAAATAGATTTTAGGTAGATGCTTGTGCATTCTTAAAGTCTTATATGTTGAACTGAACTGAGTCTGTCATCTGTTCAAAGCCTCTCCCAGTCAGAGCTGTTCTCCATGCCTGTCTTACTGTAGATGATGTTATTAGCACAAACACTTTAAAGGTGATAATTTAGGACTTCAACAACAATACAGACAGCAGTGTAGTTAAACATCTTACAGTTAGTTTTATTTTTTGTGTCACATAGGAAAGAAGCATCAATATCGGATGAGAAGACTTATTAATTTGGCCTTGCTGTGTATTACTTTGTGGCGTTTGGTGCAGTTTTCTTGTTTTGTGGGGTTGGGTTTGTTTTTTTTGTTTTGTTTTTTTTCCAACAGGAGATGAATCTCTCTAACAAGTTGATTTGTTCACATTTGTACATCTTAATTTTTAACTGAGATGTGCGTTTTGAGTTTATACACTATAAGGCAACCTTTTTCCTTTTGCAGTAGTTTTGTGTGGTGCGTTTTTCTATGTTTTAACAAAAGTGGAACAAAGGACATTTAAGTCAACCTAAGATGATTTGTGTTAATTTTCACATGGTCTTACTGAGGTGATGCGAAGTGAAACATGCATTTTTATTTTGGTAATGTGCTGGAAAAGCTTGAAAATGGACCTTGAAAGTGCTTAAAAAGTGCTTGAATTTGACCCTGAAAAAGGTGTATGAACCCTGAATATAATCTGGAAAGCTAATTGGCATTGGCCTCATTGTTCAGCATGACAGTGATCCCAAGCACACTGCCAACACCCTGCAAACTGTATACCTGAATGCCTGGATAGAAAAACACCCAATGAAACACTATCAGTCATGGATTGCCCCCCAGAGCCCAGACCTCAACATTATTGAAGCATTGTGGGGTAATCTTGAGAGAGAACAGAACAAAAGGCAGCCAACATCAAAAGAAGAGCTCTGAATGTCCTTCAAGAAGCCCGGAGAACTATTCCTGAAGACTACTTAAAGAATTCAAAGAAGGCTTTCCCAAGAGAGTTCAGGTTGTGTTGAAGAATAAAAGTGGTCATATCAAGAATTGTACAAACTCCATTTTTGCCTTATATACTATATTGCAATGTATGTTTGCTCATGTTTCTATAACTCGTTGCACCAATTTCCCATTTTCCCTAGCAAAAATGAGGAGTGGCTCAAGAGTTTTGCACTATACTGTAGTTTCTGTTTTGCCATTTCCTATCATTTTCTCTGTTTTCTTTGTACTAACGTAGGGTCTTTAACTTACAATATAAAGTGCCTTGAAGCAACCATTGTTGTGATTTGGTGCTATACAAATAAAATTGAATTGAATTGAATTTTTAAGTAGCTATCATTGGTTTATGTACTAAACATCATCACTGGTAAAGTTTACCAAAAATTAAAAATATTAATAATTACTATTATCATTTGCTTCACAGAGAAAATATACTCTTCTAATGATTCTGTTAGTTTGACTTAATTATATACATTGTATGTCAATTTAAAAGCATTGTTTAGCAGCTTGGACAGTGAACAGAAGAAATAACTACATGAAATTGAAATGATCCTACCTCCTTAAACAAGATCAAAATCTATTTCATCTCTGGTCCCATACCCATTCCAGCCACAGGGCCTTCTGGAGAACCTTAACACTACCCTTTCCCCCCCTTGTTTGTGCCTTTTGAGCCTCTACCTTCCTTTGTGTCCTGAACCCTCTCACCTCTCTCCAGCCCAGTCATCCGGTCCACACTCCACATCCGCTCTAGGCGTCGGTGTTGCTTGCCTGCCTCTCTCGATGCACTCTCCAGGTCCAGGGAACCCTGGCTTCGAGAGGGAGCAGTACTGCATGACTCACAAGCCAACCCGCTGCACTCCGCCTCCCCTTTTCCACCTTCGCCCCAGCTACGAATGTTGTGGGCGCTGACCGAGGTCTGCAGTGGAGGCTGAGACAGGTGATGATGATGGTGGGTGTGGTGGTGTGATGCATGATGAGAGTGAGAGCCTGCAGTGGTTAGCTGCGGCTGCTGGTTGCTACTGCTGCTTCCACTTGCCACACTACTACCTCCGCTGCTGGAAGGTGGATTCATGCCCGAGACATTGTGGTGGTGGTGGTTTCCATGATGGTGCATACTATGGTGATGGTTGCTGTGATGGTGGCTACCACAGCTGCTGGCGCCACGGCCACTGCTTGCACGGTGGTACTGGGTTGGAGACGATGAGGCGGAGGAAGGGGAATTGGAAGGCTGGATCGAGCCACCTCTAGATCCTACCCCACTACTCCCCGACTTCTCCTTTAGGACGTCCAGTTCGAGGCTCTCCTTGCTGTCCCGGCCGGCGCTCATCAGCATACCGTGCTGGGTGGTGATGGTGTACACACGTGAAGGCTGCAGTGTACACTCCACACACTTCTGCTGGTCTTCCTCCACTGAGAAGCTGCGTTCGAGGGACAATCGTGCTGGTGCCTTGTTAGAAATTGTGATAGAAGGTGGGGTTGGCTGGAGTAAGCCCAGTGGCTGTGTCACTAGGCTGGTCTCCTGTTTGTCCTCACAGCCCTTAGTTTCGGAGCAGGGATGGAGGTGGTTGTTGTTGTTGGGGCCAACTGTGTCACTTGGCGACTCCGGGTCAGGACCCACCAAGGTTTCACACAGAAGATGAGCTAGAATTTGAAAAACGAAGATGGTTATAAAGATACATATAAGTGCTAAAGAATGAGAAATATACCAAGGTGCTAAAGAGCAAGAAAACAGAAAGAGTGGGGTAAAAATGACAAGCTGGCACAGTGGGTAATCATCTTTCTTTGGTTATCAGCTGTCGTCGTGACACACCAATGAGTGCATCCTGGCATTTCAGCAGAGGATGAAGTGAGAAAAGAACTAAAAGCATAAAGGAATACACACAAGGGAGATAGGGGGATACACAAAAGACAGGATGGCAGAGACGCTGACCTGATCCGTTTCGATTTTCAGGGTGTGTGTGGGACAGGTACTCTCCAAATGCTCGCGCTGCTCTGTGGGGACACAGACACACACACATACACGACACACATAAAGACATTAAATCATGGGTGGAAAGGAGGGATGAGTGGTAAAGGAGAGAAAGGGAAGAGAGGAGAGAAGGGCAGGGGAATTGTAAATTATAATCCTAATTGCCTTTTTTGTAGGCTTGTGCCACCCACAGATTAAGATGGAGCTGTTTTATCTCCTCGCTCCAGGCAACCCTAGCCTGAGGGAGACAGAGTTTGAGACAACAGGAGGAGATAGAGTGAAGGATTGTTTTGGGTAGACTTAATTTCTCAGTGGGTCCTTGGTTTGCATTAAGGTGTAATTGCAGACGGCAGACTGTGGATGTGCTGGGATTTTTTTGTTTGTGGCTGCACTTACTATATCTGTGAGTTGAGAAAAATACTTGACCTTGACACCAACAGACCAAGATTGTTAATGTGCTGGTAGAAGCAAAAATAGATGCTAACAGGTTAATCTTTTACTCACAACTCTTTGCAGGCTACAACACTTTACAGATAGCCATTTAGCCACATATAGCAAAATCTCAAAACCAAGGAGGGCTTCTCCTTTTCAAATAATAGCCCCAGATCTCACAGTTGATTGACACTGACCTCCTAATGTTCCTCTAGTGATTCTGTGTAACGAAAACAGGATGAGAGAGACAAAGATGTTCTTTCAGTATCAGTATAGGTACTCTGGAGAAATGTACTGCAGTGATAACTACAAGGAACGACAGTGCTTACAATGAATTACTGTGTAAAAATAAATAAATAAATAAATACAGCTGTAGTAGTTTACTGTGGTTTTACTATATGAGCAAACCACCTGCTAACCTCATGAAATATGCCATTCATAGTTTCAGTTTACCAAGCAAGCTCGATGAAACAGAAACCACCTACTGCTCTATTAAGGGATCATTCAGCCCATTTTAACACTTAATGTTTTAATGTATTAATTTTACTTGAACACTGACAGCTGACTGTATGCACACTTTAAATGCAGAGTTTATCTCTAAAATGGAAGGATTATGCATATTTTATTCTAATTTTTATGAATAATCTGATGTGTTCACAATATCAGTTACACTATAAAGTACTAATTAAACAACACAGCCCGATTGTTCCTAGTGGTTATGCTTTCCCAATACAGCTAACTGCTGTGCTGAAGAATCCCTCGTATGCAGGAGAATCTGTGGGTGTACACCTCCACCCCGGCACCACTGTCAATTATTAAAGCCTGTCCAGCACAGTAAGCATACACACACATACACAAACTCACTCGCACAATCCCGTCACAGAAAGAGCAGGAGTGCAGTGAAAACACTTATTTGATGCAACCTTCTTCCCTCTCTCTCACACAGTTTCTTATTGAGACACAGCTCTGTATTCCTAGCGCACTTTGTGCTTTCACCCCTTTAACTCAAAGCTCCTCTTGAGACAACTCACAAAAACAAACCTGACTTTTCCATTTAATGATAAAACCTGACCCGTTTGTAGCTGTTCCACTTAGCCATATTCTAAGCTGGGCAAGCCTGCCATATGTGCCAGATTGAAATGTAAGTAAGTAAAGTAAGTGAAATAACTAGCAGTCCAGTAAGAGAAGTTAATATTCCTGTATGTATTCCCACCTCTGGATAACTGTAAAACTTTAAAAACTATAAAACAATTTTGTCTTTAAGTTTGACCCAAGCAGAGAACCACATAAATGTGATAATGTGTGTTCTGAGCCCCGTCCCTTCAGCCTCCTTCCATTGTTGTGATGTGCAAATACTGGAATAAATAAAGAAATAGAAAGTGTGGTTAAACACATTGTGCAAATGAATGCACATTTTCCACATACAGTGGGTTTTGATAGTACTCTATCATAATGCTAATAGAACATTGCAAAAGAAGAAGATCGTGTAATTAAATGACCAAACTTCAGATGATGAAATGGAAATATGACATTTATGTTCATTACCTCATTACTCTTTGATCAGCACAAGAGCGGGAGCCTCATTTAAAAAACTGGGAGCAGAAAACAACATATAATCCCATCTCTAACCAAAGTGTATGCTTGACATAAGTGATCTTCCTAATGGTTATGTTTAGCCCAATCCCCTGTACTATGATCTTGTCTTTCAAACAGATCACTTATCTCTTTTGGTCCTTGGCTATTACCAACTAAATCCTCTTTTGTGCTGGTATCATATAAGTAAAACAGACATGTTTTAATGCTGAGCATCTTTTTTGAATCAAATGTAAGTACACGATTTGGAATTGCATAGATTCCTGAGTATAAATCCAAGAACATTTTTAAATACATTATATCATCATTATTTCATATATATCTTATGATATAAGAATGTTGGAGGCAAGCCCCACTAATGCAACATTCAGCCATTGAAGGTGAGCATGGACCAGGAGAAAGATGTGAAGTAAATTCAATTAAATTTAATTCAACATCAAGGCACTTTATACTGTAAGGTAAAGACCAATCAACAATAGAGAGAAAACCCCAACAATCAGACAACCCTCTATGAGCAAGTACTTGGTGACAGTGGGAAGGAAAAGCTTCCCTTTAACAGGAACAAAACTCCGGCTTCTGCACACTGTGGAAGAGAGTCAGAGATTAAGAATAACTAACGATTTTTTCAGTTCAATTCAGTTTTATTTATATAATGCCAAATCACAACAACAGTTGCCTCGAGGTGTTGTATATTGTAAGGTAAAGACTCTACAATAATACAAAGAAAACAGAGAAAAACCCAACAATCATGACCTCCTATGAGCAAGCGCTTTGGCAACAGTGGGAAGGAAAAACTCCCTTTTAACAGGAAGAAACCTCCAACAGAACCAGGCTCAGGGATGGTGAGGGGAGGAAGACAAGGACTATGACACGCTGTGGAAGAGAGCCAGAGATGACTAATAACTCATTTTAATTTAATGCAGAGTGGCGTATAAACACACGGAGACTGAGAAGAGTTAAGTGAAGAAGAAACAGTCAGTGCATCATGGGTAACCTCCAGCAGCCTAGGCCTATTGCAGCATAACTAAGGGCGGT
The DNA here is from genome assembly GCA_015107715.1 of Tylochromis polylepis. Classification (NCBI taxonomy): domain Eukaryota; kingdom Metazoa; phylum Chordata; class Actinopteri; order Cichliformes; family Cichlidae; genus Tylochromis; species Tylochromis polylepis. Next base: position 3,854 of record VVHJ01059896.1, on the reverse strand, counting down.
CTCAGGGTCAGGTAATTTATATGATAAGAGTTTGCTGATGCTGTAGTGCTGATCTTTATCTCAATTAAATTCTCACTGGATCTTTTTGTATTGTTCACTGCTAAAAAATTTTGGAGCGTGAACTTTTTCTCAGCTTGATCAGGGCTCAGTAACCCGGAGTGTATGCCTCTGACCCAGGCCTTTCCTGGCTGAGGGTTTGCAGAAAGGTGGTGTGGTTGTTAGCACTGTGTTTGAATCCAGCTGTGGACTTTGTAGTTTGCATGTTCTGGCTGTGTCTGCGTGCCCGTCTGCCCTATGACAGCTGGGATAGGCTCTAGTCCAAACCAAAACCCTGAATTGAATAAATGGAAGCAAATGAATGGATGAACAGACCTCAGTTCAACAAGTTTTTACTGCAAAACAAAAACTACACACAAAACAAATTAACCGGTAATTTTAAATGGTTCTTCCGTGTCTGCAGAGTCATTTTGGCTCCTACACTGTTTACTGTCAATGGTTAAAACTGCAGCTACTGTAAACCAAACTCTTGAGAGTTTGGGGGCGTTGTTGAGGACTAAGGCTCTGCACGTGCTGTGACACCATCCAGCTCCTTTCACTACATTTCTAAAAATAGCTCACCATGCTGCTGCAGTTCTGCTACTGCAACTTCTTCTCTGAAACCCACGACTTCTTCAGTTGTAATGGGCATAAAGCTGCATGTGCATGTGCTTGGATACGGACATGTGAGACTATTAGTACTTAAGGGCATGAAGAAAAAGAAATGTTTTTGTTTGTACGTGCCTGCAGTAACAACAATCACAATTAACGACACTTAAATGTAGTCTATACTTTAATCAGCAGGTGTCCCTCAGAACCTCTGATACATTTTCATTTAGCCCACCTGTTTTATAATTCAACAGGCTGGGCACTCTGATTAGAATCAGCAAACAATGGTGCAAGAGGCACGCATCATCCATTATACATGAGAGGAAACAGAGCTGGAAATGGATAGAGCAGAACGTCTCTCAATCACCCACTACACAAAACCTCTCTCTGTACAGAGCTGTCTTATGTTCACGTTTTTGCACCAGCTTCATATATGATACGTGAGCACAGCATGGGGGCAGTGAGGTAGCAACTAATAAATAGTCTCCAGTGAAAAATGATGAAGGAAAGGGAAAGGAAGAGCTTGACAGTTAGATATGAAATTCGTTCTGCATGCTCTCAGCCATGTGACGGGGGTTTGGGGAAAGAAACAAGTTAGGGAGGGGAGATTCTGAAGAGCAGGGAAGTGATTACAGCTGAGAGAAAGAGCAGTGTAGAAAAATTTGACCATATTAAAAATGAAAGGAGGGGTAAACCTGAGGAAAGAGAGGTGGATAGAAAGCACAGACAGGACTGTGAGAGACTGAAAGATGAAAAATGATGGCAGACTCACTTTGAAGGTGCACCCAAAAAGCTAAACATCTTTTGTGTGATTTCATTTCTTAAGGGGCAGTTTAAGCATGCAATGAAAGCAAAGTAGCAAGGATGGCATGGGTTCAATCCAGTGTCCTGGACTGATTCCAATCAGATTAACTTGTCTGACAGTGATGGACTGCTTGAGGTGACCTTAAACCCTCGAGGTAAAGTAGAAATTTGTCTCTGGCAAGACAATGTTTGTGAATTTGCCCATTATATCAGTTTTGCAGGAGATATTATATATTATTAGGAAACTAAATGTTTCATTTGGCAGTGTATTTGTTTTTTATTCTAGGTGTCCTTCCTGGCTTATTGTGCCTCTGGGTGGAAATGAACCGGCAACTTTTGGCTTGCCAATATATGTAAACCACTACACTATATGCTATCCAATATATGGCCACATAACTATGCATTTACAAAACATGATTCAGAAAATGAGGCTTGGCTTGATTTAAAAATGGTGCCATCACACAATTTACCTCCAACTCTCACCATTTCACTCTCAGTGCTGTCTGCAGCACATGTAGCAGAGTGTGCATCACAGCTGAGCAGATAGTGTCTTCATGGTAAGCAGCTAATTAGTTTGCAAAACACACACAGTAGCTGAAAAGTCATGAAACAATGACATCAGTGTTTTTCTATTTACAATAAAACTCTTTCCATTTCAGTAGTTGTCTTGCCACTAATGCTGTTTGCCATTTTTAGAACGGTAACTAATTTAGTATGCTACTGTTTATTAGTACAGATGCTTAAGGTAAGTATCAGAGCATCTGTTTTCATTGACTCTGCAGCTTAGCAGACAACAATATGAAAATTGTTGACATCCTGCTGTGTTGGCGCCTGGTTGGTGAGATGCAATGCTGAAAAGTAAGCAAAAAGCATCACCTGTGTCTGTTTCATCAATCATGTCTTGCATACTTATGATTGTACATATCACCGTTTGGTACCTTAAGCTGTGATTATGGTTGATGCACTGGCCATTGTTTGTCCAAATTATTGCACCAAGACAGCCCTGTAACCTATGGGCTCAAATTGTGGTCATAAATATTTTGTACTTGTAAATCAGAATGCATAGTTGTGAACTGAGTTTTGTAACCTTGTAAACCAAAATATCTGTACATTTTATGTTTGTGCATTCATAGATAATTTGTGTGTGTGTGTAAAAAAACGATTTGTGTTTGTAAAAAATATTTACACAAGTCACATTTTTTTTGCTAAGGTCTGGTTACAGATACAAAGCAAAAACTACGTGTAAAACTCTGTGCTCAAGTTCCCTGCTTGTGTGTGAGTTTCATCTTGCAAGTACAAATTTTGACCCAATTTTTACACCTTTCAGCTGATTGTGATTGATATGACATTGACCAAATTTAACAACCCAATCAGAGAACAGATGGATTTGGCTGTCAGAGGGGTGCTTTACTGAGCTTCAGGTCCTGGAAGGGTAATACAGTTTGAAGCTGTAGGATCTCTATATAAATATCCCATAAGGCTCATACAAGATAGGTCCCTTAACTTTCGGTAGCTGTTGAAAGGATAAAGTTGTGGTATACCACTGGTCAGAAATACCATTATTACTTTAGCACAAAGTGAGGGCTGACCCAGGACCATTGCTGTGAGGCACACTTCGCAGCATAAAGGCCCTTTCACATCAGACGCAGCACACGCTGTGCTCACACTAAGAATGAAGGATCCAAAATTTGTGTTGCGCTGGCTGCTGTGCTCTGCTTGTATGTTGTTTTTTTGCGGCCGCTCTGCGTGTACTAGATGCGCCTGCTCCTTGTCATTTAAAAACATGCATCTTTCTGACTTTATATCCGCTATAAAGTTTGTGTTGTTGTGACGGACCCATGGCAGACCCCACGACACGTCCATGTTGTACCACAGCGTTCTTTATTTGCACTCTGAATAAACACGAGACACTGTTACGGTTGCCGTACATACACGGCAGCTGCCGCTCTCTCGCTGCCAGCCGCACACTACAACAACCCCACATGACAGTCAGGACCCTCCTTTTATGCCGGCGAGGCGTGATTGCAGATGCCGCGCAGGTGGAGCCATCTCCACCTCACGGCACCGCAGACCACGCCCCGCCACATACCCCCATCGCCCGACTGAGGCCGGGGCCCCATCCGGCCGAACCTACTCTCCCCCCCCGCGAGCGGGAGAGGGACTCAGCTCTGGCCGGCGGTACTCCTGGCCACAGGTCCCGCGACGGGGCGACGACAGTTCCGGCGGCCGGAGATGGTGGTGAGGCCGGTCTGACCAGCACGCCGACCTCGGGCCCAGCAGGACCGCCGCCCGCCTCGACCTCCAGGCCAGGCCACGCAGGCTCCCCGGGTGTGGAGACCTCCGTCCCTTCGCGCGGCACCCCAGCTCCCGGCTGGAGCAGCTCCTCGCCGCGCACCTCCTCCACT